>CM021110.1:235085788-235183164 GCA_007115665.2 Sequoiadendron giganteum | reverse complement strand
TGGAATTGATGACACTTTATAGAATATTGAATACACTCCTATTCCATGGAGGGCCAATAGTATCCCATTCTGAGTAGTTTTTAGAATAGGTTAGGCCCACTAGAGTGAGACCTGCAAACACCTTCGTTCACCTCTTGTAAGGTTTTTTGTGCTTATTTTGCGTTAAGAAACCAAAGTAATAGACCGTCTAGACTACAATGGTATAGGGTATCCCCTAGGATTGTAAGTCAGGAAGTCCTACGGGTGAAGGTCTTCTTTTGAGTGGTTGTTAGGTCAAGTGGTATGATATTATGCTAGATGTAGTCAAAGGTGTCTTGGTACCATGGGGAGTTAGAACCAACAATAACACATACCAATTCTAATTTCAGGATGTTGAATGTAGGTATGAGAAATTGTTTGACGAGGAACTCATACTTAGGAAGATTATTTGGAATACCAAGTAGTGAGCCTATTGTAGCCATTGCATCAGTATCTCTATCATTGATCCGAGAAATTTTCTCAAAGGTTATTGTGAAAAAATATTCCTTGAAGTTGTCGACCATCCTTTTATACAACATTGAATCTTATCATCTTTTTTTTGGTACTCATAGTTCACCTATCTGATCACTAGCTGAGAATCTCTGAAATTTGTAGCTCTTCTATTCTCCATTCAATAACCATTTTGAGCCATGTGATAAGAGATTCATATTCTGAGATATTTTTTGTGCATGGAAAAGCAATCCTATATGCCTTGGGTATACTATCTCCAAGTGGTGTGAGAAATAGAACACCTACTCCAAAGCCATGTTAAGTGTGGGACCCATCAAAGTATAGAATCCAATGGCCTATCTATTTTGTCATCAAGATACTCTCATTTGGAAAGTCCATTGTGAGAGGTTTGTGATCATCTATGGGTGCTTCGGCCAGCTAGTCTGCTATTATTTGTCCCTTGATGGATCTTCTATCCACATACTATATATCAAATCACTCAAAATCATCACCCATTTAACAATTCGGCTTGTTGGGGCTGCCTTTGCTAGTAAGTACTTTAGTGGGTCTACTTTTGAAATTAAATTTACCTTTCTATTTAAAATATAGTGCCTCAGATTTTGTGTCACAAATATGACTGAGAGACATGCTCTTTTTATGGGCAAGTAGTTCAACTTGTATCCCACTAGTGTTCAGCTGATGTATTAGACTGCTCTTTCTTTGTTGTTATTGTCTAACTGGGCTAGGAGAGCTCCCAACACTACTTGTGTGGTAGATATGTAGAGCACCATTTCCTTGTTTGGGATAGGCGACATGAGTACATGAGGAGTAAGTAGGTACTCCTTGACTTGTTGAAAAGCTTGGTCACATCTTCCATCCCACTTGAAGGTTATATCATTTTGTAGAAGATGAGTGAAAGGGTGAAATTTGTATGCCAATTTGGCGATAAATTACTTGATGGATTGAAAATATCCCTATAAACTCCTCATATGTTTTAGTTTTTTGGTGGAGGCATCTCTAGCATAGCTTTTACTTTTGTAGGATCCACTTCAATCCCCCTTCTTGAAACTATGTACCCTAAAAAATTTCCAGATGTTACTCCAAACACACACTTCTCAGGGTTGAGTCTCAAATTATATTGTTCAATCCGATCAAACACCCTTGCAAGATTTGACAAGTGATATTCCCTTTTGATGGAATTTTCTAGAATATCATCCACATAATATTCCATGATGGTGTGTAGCATATCATGGAATATGGTTGTCTTTTCTCTTTGATATGTTGCTCCTACGTTCTTTAGGACAAAGGGAATTACATTTTAGTAAAATTTCCCCCATGCACAAGTAAATGCTATCTTGTGTTGATCATCTAGAGATATTTTTATCTAGTTATATCTGGAGAAACCATGCATTAAGGATAGTATCTCATGCCCTATTGTTAGATCCATGATCATGTCCATACTTGACAATGAAAAGTCTTCCTTTGGACATGCCTTGTTTAGGTCTCTAAACCTGTGCAAATCCTTACTCCCCCAGTAGGCTTTGACACTGGTACTAGATTTGATATCCATTGTGGATAATCAGTGGGTTTGATAAAACCCACATCTAGTACTTTCTTTAGCTCTACCTTTACGAGTAAAGCTATCTGAGGATGCATTTTTTTGAGTTTTTTCCTGATAGGCTTTGCTCCAGGGACTATAGCTAAATGATGTACCACTAATGTCAGATCTATTCTAGGCATGTTAGCATAGGTCCAGGTAAAATTTACCTTTTTGTCGTTGATGAATGTTGTGAAATTTTCTTTCTCTTCGGGATCAAATGGTGTTGCATGGTATGTGACTTTTGGATTCTCTGTAGTGCCAACATTTATAGACTCTTCTTCTTCTACTAGGAGTGTTGATATTTCTTGGTACTCAGATATGGGGAGATTGAACCCTCCATCCTTAGGTGCCTCTGGGAGGTTTTCACCTTTGGATGTGTCCTTTAATTTCTTCTTTTCTGGATCCGATAGAACCACATTGTGGTTTTCTCTAGGGGACCTCACTTTGATCTTTATATTTTCCTTTTCATTTTTGTGACTAGAAGGTTCAATCTCTCCACCAAATTATGCATCTTGTTCGAGCTCCATGACTAACCCTGCTTTGTGATCTCCTGCTAGTATGTTTGTTTGAAGTCCCATGAACTCCATGATTACCTCATCATTTTGGAATTGATCCAGAATAGGTGTATGTTGTTGTTGGTCCCAATCTATTAGTTGTGGGTAGAAGAGCGGGAGGCTATCGTCATTATGCACAAATCTTAGAGAGGTTGGTGAAATGGTCAATATGGATTTGGTATCTTTTTCCCACTGGGTGTCTAGGTCATCATTACTAAAAGTGGGGAACTATATCCAGTGAAAAATGAAAGTCAATCCCATTCATATTCGTTAGAGTCTATTTTGGACTGATAATATATATTGGGAATGGTTTTGATAAACTCGAGAGGGAACCTATCAATGTTAAAGTTGTCGAATAAATCTTCGACGGGTAAATCATTGTCCATGATATGGTAGATATCCAATGCCTTAACACTAGTAGAAGTTTCTTGTTTCCTAAAAGAGGTTCGTTCGGTTTTTGGAGTAACCATGTCTTTTGGCTCATAACCTAGTCCCATATTTGTATTTCTCTGTTCCGCTATGACAGGCTCCCACCTACCTTGTTTGTGTAGCTCAAGGCCACCTATTCCACTATATCCCATCTGTTTAACTAGCTGTAGCCTTTACTACTAGGGTCTATTAGAAGGGTTTGTGGTCGTTCTAGCTCTTCTTGGCCCTCTTTGTAAATCATGGATGAGAAGTCCTATTTGAATATCTCTTCGTCTTTTATGTCTCCCCACTTGGTGAAAATTATGGGTTTGGCTATCATTTGCACTGTCTAAGCAGGATTGATCTCTTTCAGACCTCCATAGATTTTAGTCACTGGTGGGAGCATACCAATACAAAATGCTTGGTTAAAGTGGTAATTCCCATTACCCTTTTCAAGTACTTGAACCTTGGTTTCCATTTTCAGTTGCTAACTTGATATGATCTTGGTTGAGGTCGATGGTAGAGTGGAAGGGTCAACATATGAGAATGAATGGAAGGCTATGTCATTGCTAGGTATGTGTTGAATATTATTATACTTCTCTTCAAACTTTTCAAAAAAATGGAATGGCTTAGGATCGACATATAAGATTACCTCTTTTCCTTCATGGGAAAACTTTAGGAATTGGTGGAAGGTGGAAGGGACTACTTGTAATGCGTGAATCCAAGGGTGTCCCAAGAGTAGGTTATATGGAAATTCAAGGTCAAGTACTTGACAAGTGGTTTCCATGGTGGCTGGTCCTATCTATATTGGTAGCTTGTCTGTTCCTTGAAAATTCCTTTCAAGGTCATCATAGGCCCTTATGGTGATACTCCTTGCTTTATCTATCACATCGTCATAATACCCCAAATTTTTGATGAATTTCAAGGTAAAGATGTTTAGACCTGCATCATTATCTATCAACACCTGTTTGACCATGTTCTTGTGGAAAAAAACCTCTATGTATAGGGCTTGGTTGTGGAATGTCCTTTCGATAAGATCTTTCTTAGAAAAGACTAAATTATTGTTGGCTGTGATTTTTCCAACCATGGCTTGGAATTGATCTGGATCAAGGTCATTGGGGACTGACACTTCCAATGATTTTTTGAGTATTTCCCTACGTGCAGGTGATAATTTCAATAAATCTAGGATTGAGATTAAGGAAAGAGTCCTCTTTAGTTGGTCTATAATGATGTAGTCATTTGATGCCTTAGTTGTAGGTTTGGGTGGCGATCCTTGTATTGTAACTCTCCCTCAATGGGAAGTTACATTGCACTTGTTGTCTCCACCTCGTATAGTCACTATGTTTTCCATATTATCATCAACTTGAGAGAGGGTTCCTAAAACTGTATCCCCATAGGTATAGTTAGCATTATGATAATCCTGGTCCTTTCCTTTCTCATTTATTTTAGTGTGGTTTAAGATTGGGTTGGTCTATATTTGAAGGTCCTTGTTCATGGGATGATGTTCAACATATAATTCTCCTTTGTCTATCAAGTCTTGGATAATGTGTTTGAGTCTCATGCAATTGTTGGTCATGCGCCCTTTGATTTTATGGAATTCACCCAAGTCTCTCATTATACCATGGTGTCTTGAAGCTAGGTTCCTCATAGTTCATGCGATCATTCACTTTGATGAGGTTGTTTTGTACTAGTTTACGCATGAATGTTTCAAGTGACTCTCCTATTACTGTGAACTACCTCTTGGGTTGGTCGTATTGTCTCTGTTGCCCTCCTTGATTCATTTGTTTGTTGACTACCTAATTATTCTTGGGATAAGCAAGTTGGTTGTTTTGTGTACCATTTGGAACGTAGGTCATTTGTGCCACTTGTGGTTTATTTTGAGGTAGATTTTGTGCATTCCATAGGGTTTTCACGTCAACCACTCCATCATTTGTAATGTTCTCATTCTGTTTCCAGATTTTTGGTTCATCATTTGAACTAGAGGGACTGTCTTTTGAGTTCAATTTAAGGAATCCCCTTGCTACGAGGGATCTCTCAATATGTAATCCCTTTTTGATTGTTTCTTCAAAGTACGCAGGAGATAACATAGTGAGTTGGTAGTTAATCTAGAGTAGGACATTGGAGATGAATATATCTACCAATTCCTTGTCAGGAATGGGCCATTTTCATCGACTAGCTTTGTGCCTTCATCTCTGTAAGTAAGAGGTAAATGACTCTCCTTGACTCCGTTTGATTGCAGATAAAATTGTGATGGTGAAATCTTTCTCTATATTGAATGAGAAATGGCTTATGAACTTGCTAAATAGTTCGTCGAAGGTTTTAATTCATGGTTACAGATGGGAAAACCACTCCACAGCATGACCGGTAAGGTTGCATGGAAAGAGACTCATGAGGTAAGTGTCATTGTTTTGTACCTCCATACATGTCACTAAGAATTCTTGTACGTGCTCTACTAGATCTTCTTTTCCTTTGTACTTGTCAAACTTGGGTATTTCAAAGTTTTTTGGAAAAGGTAGTGTAGCGATGGAGCGATTGAATGGGAATGGACATATTTCCTAAAAGGGTGTAGGTCTTCTTTGTTTTCCCTACTTGCATTTATGATATTTTCTAATTCATCGCCTCTAGTTGTAGTTCCATCTCTATTTTTGGTACCTTTGTTTGAAATTCTTGCATGTAATAGCCTTGTTTTCCTACCATGCTTTGGTCATAAGTTGGAAATAATAGGGCTATCAGACCTTGGTAGCTGTTTTGAACATAGAGCGGGTTAGATCCTTGTTGTGTGTAAGAAAGGTTCACTCCTTGTTGTTGGGAGGAATTATACTAAAGGTTACCTTGTTGATATGTTAGTGGGACACCTTTTTGGTAGGATGTATTTGGAAGGGTTCCCTCTGGCACACCTTGTTGTTGATATGAACTATGCTGAAGGTTTCCCTAATGGTGCATTGACAGGCTACCTTGTTGATGAGATGACTGAAGAAGGGTGCCTTGTGGCACATCTTGTTATTAAGATGAACTATATTGAAGGTTTCCCTAATGGTGCATTGGTGGGTTACCTTGTTGATGGGATGATTGAAGAAGGGTTCCCTATGGCACACCTTGCTGCTAAGAAAAACTATACTGAAGGTTACCTTGTTGGTAGGACAAATTGGGAAGGGTACCATGTGACACACCTTGTTTTTGGGACAAACTATACTAAAACCTTGTTGATGGGATGACTGAAGGGTACCTTGTGGCACACCTTGTTGTTGGGATTGATATGGAAGGGGACCCTATGGTCCACCTCGTTGATGGTATTGATTTGGAAGGGGACCTTGTGGTCCACCTTGTTGGAGGTATTGCTAATTCGGAAGGGGACCCTGTGGTCCACTTTGTTGGTGGTACTAATTTGGAAGGGCACCCCATGGTCCACCTTGTTGATGATACTGCGTGTTTTGGGAAGGGTCAAAATTCAAAGTGTTTTGAGATACATATTGTTTGGGAGGTGGATTGTTGTTTTGTGGTATGTATTTAGATGTACCTCCTTGATACTATTGTGCCACTACCACTTGTTTGATTTGAGTTGGTTTTCTATACAAGGGGTTTTCCTTGGTTTGATCACTGTTTTATGAGAATGTAAGTGACATGTTTGGCATCTCTGGGGGTCCGATTATCTATCTCACAATTGAGTTATCCCATAAGGGAATAAGATTAGGATCCTTGAGGGAATCCACGTTAAAATATACTGGTAGTTTAGCACCACTTTGTGCGAACTTAAAAAAGGTACAAATTTGGGTCCTTTCTCAACAATTTGTCCATTAGTTTGAGTACCTTTGGGTTATTGGAATGTTCAAATAGTTCATCATTTATTTCCTCCTTAGTATCTACCTCCTCTATGATTACTCTTTCTGGGTCCTAGTTGTTTTGTTCTGTCACTTCTTGTCATTTGCGGTTTAGCTCTTCCTCATTGAATGTGTCTATGTACATGGGTCTCTTTTGGGGTGTTTCAAGGTCACTTGGCCTATAGCCCCATGGGAAACCTTCATCATTTGTGGTGTTTGTTGGTGGGATGTTGACATTGTTCTTGTTTGCTTCCATGTTCTTCCTATGTTGTGATCTTGTAGTTGTCATAAACAAAATTTCCAAGCTTTTGTGAACTTTTTTGTCACTCCTAGCTATGGAAAAAGTTGGCCCCTTACAAAACCTAACTAAAAATGTTCTAATCAACTTTGATAGGTGCAATATCTTCTCCAGATGTACCTTTTGGAAAAATTTAGAGTAGGGAAGTTCTTTGAAAGTCATAATATGGATTTTCACTTAAGGATTTTGCTCTTGCGAGAGATCATGAAGGGTGTATATCTATTGCCACGTAGGAAGTGGTAACACGTGTCTTTCAACTGCTAGGTCTACTTTCTCTTCCTCTTTAGCTAAGATGTTCATTGTGTTTCTCCACTAGTTGGGTGTTTTTTTCTTCTCAAATATGAAGGTCCTTAAACTGTTAATGATGTCAGTTTGTTCACCTTCAATGTGTGTGAACCTTGGTAGGATCAGTGCTATAAGGTTCGGTTACTGAATTGGAGAAATGGGTCACCAAATGGTCATATGGTGAGAGTGTGGAGTTTCAGTATGGTTTGTTATGAAGCTCAAGACCCTAAGGTTTGAGTGCTATTTTGGAGGTGGCACTATTTTTGGAAGTCAAAATACTAAAAGGCCTAGATTGATATCTCACTTTTCCTTCTAGAGGATATGTTCCAAGAAAACTTAGTTAAACTATTTGTGAGTTCCAAGTAACTGGTGATATATTAGAAGTGCAAGTGAGGGAATAATCTAGGTTTGTTTGTTTTGATTGTGATTCAAAGAGTAGAATGGATTTTGAGAGTGGATGAAGGACTATATGACTTATTTGGGTTTCCAATTATTTTGTTCTAACAAGGATCCTATAAGCAACTTTGATTCATTTTTCTAATTGTCAGCAAGATAAAGAAGAAGCGAGGTGTTTTGAGAAAAAAGTGAAAGACTATGAGTAATAATGGCTAGATTTATCAACTTCAGCCTGAACTGTGTCAAGTGCGCTAATTTTTGAGAAGCAAGTGTGAGCTAAAATTCCAAGTGTGACCTCTATATGTTTCTATCAATTGTGGTGTGTAATCATTCAAAAGCAAGATTTTCTTGGCAATTGCGAGCAAATTATGGGCAAGTGTGCTAGTTTTTAAGGATCAAGTGCATGGGTTTTTTCATCAAGTGCACAATTTATGGCAAATGCAAGTGATTTTCACTAGTGAAATTTATGGGATAGAGAGAAAACGTGGGCTTTCTTTGGAAAGTATGAGAAAATCTTGGCCAAGTGCACTAGAATTAGTAGCAAGTGCAGTCTTTGTGTAAATTGGTTTCCCAGCTTCAATATTTTGGTAATAGTGTTGATGTTTTTCTTGTAGCTTTCAGACATTTTGATCTATTTCTAGATGTGGCAAGTGATATAACAACTTTGACTGACTCAACAAGCATGGAATTGTGTGACATGTATGTATATGGCTTGAAGTTGTGAAATCACGATACCCAAGCCATAGTTTCAAATGTTTACTTTGAGACATTGTAGCCTGAACTTAAAGCCTAAATATTCAGAAACCTTTAAGAAAATCCTTAAGGAGTGCAAATATAGGGCTTCTCTTAAAAGAATACACTAAGTCAAAGGGTTTGTGATTCAACCATCATGTTTAATATTTGTTTGGATGTATTCTTTTTAGATCAAGAACAATGTTTGATGTCAAAAAAATATTTTTGAATGTTTTTGACAAGTTTAACATAAACAAACATTTACAACCCTAGAGATAGAAATCATTCATTTAGGTAGGCCTACCTCATGCCCCAAAGGGATGATTTTACATGCAAATTATGGTGCGGGCTTGAAGTCACACTTGGCAAGTAACTTCTTAGAAGTAAATTCTGATGCACCACTTTCAAAGAATGTTTTTGGATAAAGGGGCAGCTTTTAAAACATTTTTCTCTTATTAATGTTTTTGGGTTATGAGCTTTGGTTGTCTATACATGTGGTATTTTCCTCAATTAAGAGGCCTCCCAACCATTTTAGGTTTTTACGTATCACACAGATACTAGGGGAGACAAATGTTGGTATAAAACAACATCAATCGATGGGTGAGAACTTTCCTCACACCCACAATTATTTATATAGTGGTCGAAAATGAGAGTACCGCTTGGGTCGCCTATGAGTTCTTCAGCGCATGACGTGTCTCAATAGACAGACCCTCTAAAGATATGCTTTTGAAAATAAAGATGCGAAGCTCAAGATGTTTTTGCTCACCCAAGATCACCAAAAGGTACGAGGCAAGAAGATAACCATCTAGCTTGCCAAGCACTAAATGCACAAAATACAATTCATATCAATTTGATTCTTTTTAAGCACCTTGAGTGGTGCTATCCCTAAGATAAATGTGTGAAAAGCATAACAATGGTTCTTTTAATTGCACCAAAATGAAGTATTTAGGATATCAATCACTTAAGATAGCAAAAGTGCAATACAAAAAACTGATTTATTCATTTTAAGCCCAAATTTTGAGTGTTTCTAAATTGATCCTGGTCTTATTTGGTCAACAAAAACAAATACGAGTGTGCATCAACAAAAGGAAATCATTTTGGTCATTTGAATAGAAAAAAATAATTCTAAATGTTACTTTGAAAGTTAAAAAATTTTTAGAGCACCAATTTAAATGTTTGTTTGTGTTGTTCTTTTTAGGCACCAAATGAAAATTCTCAAATTATGAAAACTTGGAAAGAGTTCATTTTTAGAGCACCCAAATTGAAATGTGTGGTTTGTAGGGTTTTTTTTAAGCACTAAAGTGAAGATTCTTAACTTAGAAAGTTTTGAAATGGTTTATTTTAGAGCACCAAAAATGAAGTGTTCATTTGTGTTGTTCTTTTTAAGCACCAAATAAAGATTCCTAATTTAAGAAAGCTTTAAAATTGTTCATTTTAGAGCACCAAAAATGAAGTGTTCATTTGTGTTGTTATTTTTAAGCACCAAATAAATATTCCTAACTTTAGAAAGCATTAAAATGGTTCATTTTAGAGCACTTAAAAAAAAATGTGTTGTTCTTTTTATGCACCAAAATAAATAGATTCCTAACTTAAAAAGATCCAAAGTTCTTTGACCATTCGTCTTCCCTAAAAACAATGTGTTAGTGGTTTCTCGATCCTACATTCATAAGCATCAATACTTGCCACACACTCAAACTAGGAATCCATTACCATAAAAATCAAAATGCAGTTTTCAAATCTTAGACACAAGTTTGATAGAGCAAAAGCATAGAAAAAACAACAAGTGCCCTTTGTCAGAGAGCAAGAGCGCTGAAAAAGTACAAGTGTACCCTTTGTTAGAAGACAAACGAATTGAAAAAATGTGAGTGCACAAAAATCAGGGTCAAGCACACAAAAATTAAGGTCAAGTGCGCAAAAATCGTGATAGGCAAGTGCAAAATTTTGTAGAACAGTGCATGAGGATTTCTCAAAAACACTTCCAAAACCTATAACTTCAATTTAAACTCATAAAATCATTAGTATTTAGGACCGTGGTCCCACCGGGCGTGCCAGAATGTGTGAGGGGGAAAATCATAGAGTCTAGATGAGATAAAAATAATTGAAATAGAATATGATCTTTATCAAACACAAATTATCTAGATCTATTCCTACACTCATGAAATGAATTTCTAAGCTATTGAAAAAATACTTGAAAAACTACGATTATCACAATGAAATTCAAAGCAAAAGAGAAGTTACCATCCCATATTAGAGTGTGTTCGACTTATGTTAGGTTGTTCATATCACTACAAAGCCTCCATTGTTGCATGCAAGAAGCTTTTGATGTGTTGTTTGTTGGTTGATCGAAGAAATGTTGAAGTTGTGTTAATGATGATTAGGAATATCGACAGTACTTCGTTTTGCAAAATAAGTTGATTCTTCAATCCTTTTTTATGAGGAAAGAGGTTTGTTATATAGAAATTTTGATTTGAAATGGATGATCAGGATTAAACAATGTTGAATCAAGACTGACAGTCAACGGTTGTTGAGAGGATTTAGACATAAATAATTTTTACAAAATAGATTGCACAATTTGTGTGATTGAAGAAATAGATTGAATAATTTGTGGGATTGAGAGATAAATTGGTTAGTCAAAGATATAGATTGATCAGTCAGGAATAGATTGATTAGTTAGGAATAGATTGAGAAATCAGGGGATCATAATTTGCTCAATCGGGAAAGTGGTTGAGAATGATTAATTAATTGATTTAATTAATTAATTCATTTTGGAGTTGAACGTGCAAATCAAGTTTGAATTTTGCAAACAAAGTTGCATTAGTTTGATTTTATTTTTGATAATGTTTTGAATAGTTTATTCAAATTATTCAAATTTGGAGGGAAAGTGAGTTAATTAAATTATTATGATTTAATAATTCAATCGACTTAGGGGAATAAAGTGATTCGGTGATGTAATTAAATATTTGGTATTATTTAACCAATTAGGATGAAATATTAGATTAGGACTTTATTAAATAAATTTAATTTATTTAATTGGTCAAAATGATAAAACATGAACTAATTAAATAATGTCATATTATTCAATTAATAGCAAAAATAGTTTTTTAGGACTTTATTAAATAAATAAAATTTATTTAATTAGTCAAAAATGATGAAAAAGTGAATAAATTAAATAATGTCGTATTATTCAATTAATAAAGGAATTTAGGGTGTTTGATGTAATTGATGTGGAATGGACTGGTGTTTGATGATAATGATGTCGATGATGTGAAAATGTCATTTAGAGTGTGTGATAGGTGTTAGGCCAACTTTATATTTCTACACATACCAATTTCCTAAAATATTTAATTCAACATCCAACATCATTGCCTTAACAAATATATCATTCCTACAGTAGGCACAATCACATATCAATAATTACAATCTCTTTGGAAAGAGATATGATGGATTTGATATATTTTTTCTATTAGTATTTTATTTTAAGTTATCTTTTGTCTCATTCCATCGCTTACTTGAAGCCAGCTCAATCTTCAATATCTTGGTGTGTCTAGAGGAGTATGGAATGAGGCATAGTCAATGCTTTTGTATGCTGTGTTTGTGGGACATTCTTGTAATACTACCATGGTGAATACTTTCCTTGTGTGTGTTGAGATAGTTTCAGGCAATACAAACAACCATGACATATCAAGTTCTTTATACCTTTTGTGCATAGGCTTAACTTTCTTTGAGATTCATTCTCTCACATGATAAAACAAGGTTTTTGGTATGTCTAGTATGAATATAAGGATATTCCTATTAGTTTGAAAAGTCAAATTTTATGCAATAGATACAATGCCACCCTGGTTCTTCATACCTTGGTGCATAGAGTCTACTTGCTAGATCAAAATAAAGATCTCTCTATACTTTTTAGCATAACCAAAAGAAAATAAAAATAATCTTTCCCATCCTATTTTCCAATAAAATCCAAAAACCATCCCAATAACTATAGATTTCATCGATATTTGATCAACATCATTCATCTACCCATCTACCCATCTATTCACCATCATCCAAAACCATTTCTTCTATTCTAATCATCATACTAACTATTCTATCTAGGTATCATGACACAAGCAAAAAAATACCTCACATCCTACTTGCACAAATCATTAGTTCTGAAATAACATCATACATCTTGCATCCTTAACCATAGACTCATTAAGATATACCATCATCATTTTTTTATCATAGAATCACCAATCATACCATCATCATATACATGATAAAAAATACCAAAAAAATCATACCATCACATCATTTCATCATCTAATCTAAGCATCATCATATCCATCCATCATGTAGTGTCCTTTAATCAGTTTAATAACTAGGAACATGAATTCCTCTACTCAGGGCTTTGAACGTCACAACTGACAGTCATAATCTGCTAAAGAACCTCATTTAATCATCAACCCAAGGATGTAAACTTGAAATAGGTCAGCACAATATATGCACTAATCACGTTTCCCAGACATGCATGACTTCCTAAAGATACTTATACTGGAATTTGAGTAACTGGAAACAACTTTACTAGATAAACCTGCTTATAAATGAAAACTGAAAGACAAAACTATTCTACATCTAGTGGCTGTAGGAACAATTGACAACTCTGTGTTTCCGCCAGCTGCAGGAACAATCACATTAACCTCTATGAAAGGAAGTGCAACTATTCTAACTTGAAAAATGAAAGAATGGACAGTTCCCTAAGTGGGCCCCCTTAGGTAATGCCAAAGGTAAACAATAGATTAGGCGGTAAACTTCATAAAAAATTTATTGATTCAAGCTAGACAAGTACATAGCACACAATCTCTTGACTGTATTTCTGGAAACTGAAAATGTGTTACAATAGAAATCTTCCAACCCTTTCTCTGAAGGAGAATAGGCTATTTATTGAAGCTGAATCTAACAACTAACTAACCTTCCCTCATAAAATGGGAAGTCTTTATTACATTCAACTAACTAAGCAAAGAGGTGGATGGAAATGCAAGAACTAAGTCAAATTAGTTCATCAGTCTTAAAGTAACACCATCCTAGATTCACGCGCCATCAAGATACCTGAGCTAGATTTCTAGAACAATCTCCTTGCATGGCGGATGAGTTGAAACTGCCTCCCTATCTTTTGCTGCTGAACCAATCTTCATTGATTTGGTCTTTTAGCCTTCAAGTGGAAATTGAATTCCTTCTTCAACATGGTACCTACAAAATATCTTGACAGCTATTCCCGAGGCATAAATTTAGCTCAACACATTGAACCTTTAAGATGATCCATCACTTCATTTAAGAATTAATCTAAAGAAAACATTATTTCAGACATGGCTACAGGAAAGGTTTGCCATCACACAAAGTTATGAGGCATTCATCAAACTAATAAAACATTTCAAAGTAATAATCATGAAAAGACTTAGCATAATATACTTATTGTATTAAGCATAAAAAGTTTATGTCTTGTCCCATAATCAACACTAAATGTTTGTTTTAGCATAATGAAAAGCGAAAAAGTGTTTGTAAAAGCATGATCTAAATGTGCCAAAAACTTGGCTCATCATTCCCCTGAACCATCTACTTGTTGGGCCCTTCAGCAAGTCTAGCATTTCTTCTTCTGGAAAATTCTCTCAGATCAACATTTTGTTGCTATCCACACTCTCCATGCTGGAAACTCCAGAAGTGAGCTTGCATTGCCTCTAGCCTCTGCCATCTGTTATCTTTGGAGCTTCTGTTATAAGTGTTGTTTTCCCCCTGTATGGCCAGTAATGGCCATAGGAGAATAGGCGGTTGCGTAACTAAGGGAAACCAATTCTCCCTTTTTGTCTTGGCATTCCTCATGTATCTTTTTGCCCTTCTGGTTGCTGCATACAAGGCATTGGGAGTGTGCGGTTCTACCATTTTTAATTGAAATGAAAGATGTTCCCATCTTGTTTGAATGTGCAGAGTTGCAACATTAAGATCATTGTTTATAATTTGGGAATACTAAGAAAATACCTCTTGTCTCAAAGGCTCAATCAGTGGCTTGGCTCTTTCATCTCTCCACAATTTCTTCCAATCAAAGTAAATACCCATCCCATTCCTAGATTCATTCCTCACAGATAATGACATATTGACCTCATCATGCTTGTGTCTATCAAATTGCTCCCCCCTGCTTATCTCATTTGTGATCTAGGAGATCAAAGCTCCAATGTGAATATCACCAACATAGCATAAGGGGTTCCATTCCTTATCCTAGGGTACAACCAAACTGTACAAATAAAATTCACACATGAGGTTCCTGATGTCCAGAGGTAAATCCCTATATGCCTCATAAAATTCTTTCGGGGTATCTAAGGAAGGGTTTTTACCTTTCCAAATTATGATAAGTTGGAAGTTCAAATACAACTCCCTGAGGTACATTACATAGATAGGTGAAGGTGCTCGACATTGCATCAGCTGTGGAACAAGCTCCACTACCTAGTTGAGAGTGTCGGTTAAATTAGCAATTTCCAGATTCTTGTTCTAGATTATCCTCTGTAATCTCTCAAGTTCAAGCACATAAGTAGTCTGTTGATGCTAGAGTTCTTCAAAACATGTCATTCCTACAAAAAAAATCATGACATGGGGCGGAGGCCTATGATTATAACTTGCTGCAGGTGACTTCTGGATTTCTTCAGTTACATCCACTTTTTCTTGTTCTACTTCTCCAATTAATTCTGTATCATTTGACTGCCTAGAGTTTTCTTGTCCCAAATTATCATTCTGTTGCCAACCTTCTTGTTCTTCTTGAACAGTATGCATTTTATTAGTCATATCAATGCTTTCACCCTCTTCTTCTGATGGAATCACAATTGTTACATCCTCCTTCTCAACACATCCTATATCTTCCTGCAACTATTCTGCCATCCCTTCCTGTATTTTTTCTACAATGGCTGCTAGTTCATCCAAGCCAGCTCCTTCAGGAGTACCCATAGTCTTTTCAACAACAGGCTCTATTTCCTCGAGTACAAGACTGGAAGGGTCTGAGGTTGGTGGTGTGGCTAGAGTAGCATCGAGTGATTGGTGGGTTGCCTAGTTCTGGAGTCTAGAGCTTCTTCTTACGGTTGTAGGAATTGTCTTATGCTTCTTTGAGGGTTTGGCTACAGGAACAGGGGAATCTCCCGTTTACTTCCTTTTGACAGGTTTAGGAGTTTCTACTATGGGTGAATTCCCTTTGTTATCTTTGGAGGAAGGCTCGGGGTTTATGATAGGGGTTTGTGCTGGTTGCTCGGACACTTTCTCAGAAAGAGGAACGTCATCATGTGAATCAAATGATTTTCTGAATAGGAGACGTGGCAGCAGAGGACTGACCTATGGACTGGGAGGCTCATTGCTTGAAGGTGAGAGGTTTCCCTCTAGGTCCAACATTTTGAATCCTAGGGTTAAAATTGACAACGAATTCTTCCCAGGTCATTCCTGATACATCTTTAACAGATTTTTCAACAAGTAATTTAATAAGGCAATGGTGGGAAACAAATTTAACCCGACCCTTTTTAAATTTAACCGCACTATTAGATAGAAAATTGTACAGGAAATCAGGAATATTCATCAACAAGCCATGGTGTAAATGAGATAAGAGTTTAAAGTGATGAGAATGCAAGATTGAAAACTGACCTTCACAGGTTATATATTTGATTATATAACCTACTTGTGATACCCAGTTCTGCGGCAGACTCATCCTTTGTGTACCTTTCTTATCCACTTGTAAAGGAGGGTCATTCGGCCGAGTAAACTCTACCCTAGCACTTTGTGCATCCCTTCCTCTAAGAAATAGCTCATCGGCTTGAGGCAACCCAATTATCTCTGCAATTCTATCAACTGATGCATTTATTGTTATTCCCCTAACTTTTTCCTCTCCTTCTTGGAATGTCCTTGTGAACTCCTCTGTAATGCCCACATAAAATTTTACGAGCTTCAAGAAGTAATCAAGCCACCCAAATTGTCTAAATGGTGGCACATGTAGTACATCCTGTAACATGATGTTATGATTCATAGGCTGATGCCGAATTGGCTAACCTCCCATCTCCTTATTTCTCTACAATTTAATGCTTTAGGCGATGATTCACCTGGCTTATTCAACTTACACAACCAATGTAACTTCCTGCAAACCAATTCTACTGCACTCCATCTCCCCTCAACCTAAACTTTTGAACCTCTCTTCAAAAGATGCAGAAAAATAGGAAAATGAATTCGAACATCCTATCTTATTGAAAGAAAATAGTAATCATGGAGGAGCGAAAGGAATTCTGGGTCATTATTGCAGGAAGTACTGGTGTTTTGATCATTTATTGCAGATTTTCAAATATCTGAGGCTTAGGCCGAAAAGATAGTGACAATTGATGTTACAAGGCTTTGTGGCGGTGGAAATAATGATGTGGCTTATAGTTATGAGATAGAAAAATGTGCTCAATCGTGCGGAAAAGCAGAAGGAAATTGCAACCGTATAGGAAATTAGTTTGCATTAATTAATACCAAATTAAATGTAATAAATGAAACAACTAAGCAATCTTAAAGTGAAGTGGAGCATACCTGGAAGTATCCGTCGTGATTACTTGATGTGACTTCACTTCTTCATTGTAAATTGTGATCTGCAGAAACGTGGATGGTACGGTGAATGACAAGTGGATGAGGTGGCAGAAAGAGAGTGAGTGTACGAATTGCAGATGGAGTGATTGAATGAAATGGAGATCCTTGTGGATGACCCCTTTATTATGATAATTTTATGCACTTTTATGCATGGCCTAGGTAATTGAGTCGAGACTCAATTCCTTTGGCTGTAGGATTAATGGCTTCCTACACAAATTCAAACTGTTTTTTAGAAATTCTTCCTTGTCAATGGGCTTGAAGTAGAGATTTAGGCAATGCCCATTGACTAATAACTTAAACCTGACCTCATCAATGGTCCTTAATTGTATAACACCATTGTTGAATACCTCTTCTATTTCATATGGACCCAACCATCTAGTTTGCAATTTTCCTTGACTATCCTTATACCTTGAGTCATAAAACAGAGCCCAATCTCCTGCTTTGAATTTTTTCTCCTTAATATATTTATCATGCCACCTTATTCGTTGGTTCTGTATCATCTTAGTGTGTTGTAGGAAATTTTTTCGGACCTCAACCAAGAAATTGAGTTGCATGACTCTTTCCTTTTGTGCAGTTGTTAAGTCCATGTTCATTTCCAAAGTTGTTCTAAGAGTTCTATGTTCAAACTCTATTGGCATCATAGCTGTTTTACCATACACCATTTCAAAAGGTGTATATCCTGTAGTAGTCTTCCATGTAGTTCGGTAGGCCCATATAGCCTCTAGTAACCTTGCATCCCAGTCCTTTCTATGCAAATCTATTGTCTTAGTCAAAATTGCCTCTATGTCCCTGTTGGTGATCTCTACTTGGCCATTAGCCTGTGGATGATAAGGGGTTGATTTTCTATGCCTTATGTTGTATTCATTCACTAAGGCTGTAATAAGTGTAGAAGTAAATTGTGCTCCTTGGTCTGTCACTATTTCTCTAGGGACACCAAATTTGGTGAATATTTCTTCATAGAGGAATTCTTCTACTTTATTATCCCTAGCATGCTTCATAGGTCTAGCTTCTACCCATTTTGTTACATAATTTGTGCATACAAGGATGTAAGACTTACCATTTGAAGGCGGATCAATTGGTCCTACAAAGTCCAGTCCCCATTTGTCAAATGGTGTAACAATAACTTGTGGAAATAGAGACATCTCATCTGATCTGGTTGGCCTTCCCATCCTTTGGCATCTGTCACATCTCCTGGTATATTTGGCTGCATCCCTATGCAATGTTGGCCAATAGTAGCCAATATTTAAGATTTTCATTGATGTCCTTTTAGCAGCAAAATGTCCTCCACAAGGTTCATCATGAATTGCATGCAAAATATCATGAGTATCCTCTTCTCGTACACATCTCCTCATGACCTGATCTGGTCCTATATAAAACATGCAATCTACAATCCAAGAGAAATTAAAGCTTTTCTCTACTAATATTTTCTTTTTCTTAGGCGAGAACTGAGGAGGAGTTCTTCCCGCAACTAGATAATTTGCTATATGTGCATACCATGGATGAATCACTTTGATGGAAAACAAATGTTCATCAGGAAAGGAATCCTCAATAAGTGCAGAGTCATCTTGCCTTTGAATTCTAGACAGGAAATCAGCAACCACATTGGCTTTACCTGGCTTGTCCACAATTGTAATGTCAAATTCTTGCATTAGCAACAACCATCTTGCCAGTCTCCCTGCTATTGAGATTTTGTTCATGAGATACCTAATTGCTGCATGATCAGTATGGACAAATATCTGATAAGATGTGATGTAATCCCTAAATTTATTGAGGGCATAGATGATTGTCAATTTCTTTTTCTATAACAGTGTAGTTGAGTTTAGCCCCCTGTAGATTTTTGTTGATATAATAGAGTGCATTTTCTGTTGAACCTCCTTTTTGTGTTAGGACAACACCAATAGCATAATCTAATGCATCTGTATGAATATGGAATGGAAGTGACCAATCAAGTCCTTTCAAAATAGGTGCTTGTGTAAGGGCAATTTTTAGATCAAGGAATACTTTTTCACATTCTGCTATCCAGTAAAACTTTGCATCTTTCTTTAGCAAACTGTATAGGGGTCCTGTTGTTTGGCTAAAATCTTTGATGAATCATCTATAATATCTAACATGTCCCAGAAAGCTTCTCAGTTCTTTTTGCTTGGTAGGAAAAGGTAGATTAGAGATGACTTCAATCTTGGAGGGATCAACATGTATTCCTGTAGCAGAAATATAGTGACCAAGCACTATTCCTTCTTGCATCATCATGAAGCACTTCTAACTATTTAGTGACAGGTTATGATCTTCACACCTCTGTAGTACCTTCTTCAAGTTGGCCTGAGCTTCGTCAAATGTTAAACCATAAACAATAAAGTCATCCATGTATATTTCCATGTAGTCATATGAGATTCTGAGAAAATACTTTTTACTGCTCTTTGGAAAGTTGCAGGTGCATTGTAGAGATCGAAAGGAGAAACTGAGTAGGAAAATGTTCCCCAAGGGCATGTAAAATTAGTCTTTTCCTGGTCCTCTGGAGAAATCTTGATTTGCTTGTATCCACTAAAGCCATCTAAGAATGAGAAGTACTTTTTCCCAGATAAATTATCCAAAACTTGATCAATGAAGGGGAGAGGAAAGTAATATTTCTTTGTTGCCAAGTTTAGCTCCCTGTAATCCAAACATACTCTCCATTTTACTCCTTTCTTAGGAATGATAACCAGTGGGGAGAACCATTGGCTATCCGAGATTGGGTAGATAAAGCCAGCTGTCAACATCTTCTGCAACTCTTCTTTAACAATTTCTCTCAAGGCTGGATTGATTCTTCTTTGGGGCTGTCGGATAGGTTTGAACTCACTGTTGATGAATATGCGGTGTGTACATAGCTTTGGGTCTAAGCCCTTCATATCACCATATTCTCAAGCAAAATATGACTTATGATTAGTAAGCATTTTGACAATAGATTCTTGTTCCTCATTGGTAAGGTTATTGTTGATATTCAATGTTTTGCCTATAGCTACCTCCACCTGTGAGGTTAATTCAAACATAGATACATCAGGCAGAAATGGAATTTCTACCTCGTGGGGAAATAAGGTGTGCAAGCAATCAGTTGCTATAGGATAATGAGCTGATGTGGGAAGAGGAAGAATGGTCTACAAGGAGCATGGATTTTTTTCACAATGAGGGTATTCAATACCATAATTATTCAGTAGGACATTGGACAATATCTCTTCCTCTTCTTGTTATGCAATGAAAGGCTCTTTGGTAATCATCATTATATTGGCCACATAGTTCACTCCCTCTTCTTCTCCCAAATCTGGCCAAACAGCCCGTCCGGACTCAAGTTGGGGCTGGGCTGGAGAATAAAGGGTAAGCTTCTTTGTTTTATACCCATCACAGATTGTCATGTCACCCAACCTACATCCAATGTAAGCATCAGCAGTGGTCAACCAAGGTCTTCCTAGTATAACATGGTATCCTCCTAATGATGCTTTTGGAGACAAAACCATAAAGTTAGCAGGATACTCCTAGGAATCTAAGGTGACTACCAGGTCTTTAACGACCCCATCAGGTTTGACAGTTGAACTATCTACAAGCTGTAGTATTGTAGGTGTAGTCCTTAGGTCTGAAATACTAAGTCTTACCACAAGGTCCTTGGTCATGACATTGATAGCTACACCAAGATCTACTAAAACATTTTTAATTTGCACCCATTAATATTGATCTCCACAACAGGGTTGCCTGGGTCTGAATATTTTGGGATGGTAAGTTTCCCTAGCATTAAGTCAGAGAGTTGAGCTAAGACA
The DNA here is from genome assembly GCA_007115665.2 of Sequoiadendron giganteum. NCBI lineage: Eukaryota > Viridiplantae > Streptophyta > Pinopsida > Cupressales > Cupressaceae > Sequoiadendron > Sequoiadendron giganteum. The sequence goes on along the minus strand of CM021110.1, from coordinate 235,162,201 downwards.
TGGACAGTTTGAGGATCCTTTTTTTTCCTCCCCAGTTTCTTCAAACATGCCTCTTTGATAGCTTTACTATATATAGCTACTTCTTTGATTGCTTGGAACAAGGGAATTTTCACACATATATGCTTCAGTTGATCAAGGATATCAAAGGTAGGGTCTTCTTGTTGTTTCACAATTTTACCTTCCAACCTTTGTGGAAAAGGAGGTGATGGTTTATTGGATACCTTAGGTAATGATGGAGTCTGTATTGGCTCATTGGGTTGAACTAGGTCATTGGTATCTTCTTGCTCAATCTCCTCAGATGGAAATTATAAGATTATGGGAGGAGATGGTGTGGGTAACATAGTTCTTGAATGTAAGTTGATATTATTTAGGTTGAGAGCATAGGCAGGCTGATGATTAGGGTCAGTAAAATAATCTTGTTGCTGCTGCTGCTGGTTATTTGGATTGGGTGCTGCTTGAGCAGGCGTTTGGGTTGGCTTTGGATTCTGGCTTTGACTAGCTGCAGGAGGTGGCATAATTGATTGCTGTTGGGGTTGTTGCAGGAAACCAACAGGTGGATTTGACCATTGCTAGCCTCCCCTTCATTGGATAGACTGCTGCCAATTCCCCTATGGAGGCTGCCACTGATTTTGCTGTGGTGACTGCCAGTTCCCTTGAGGGGGTTGCAAATGATTTTGATGAGCATTGGGCCAAGGACTATTCCATTGAGGTTGGGATTAGGGACCATAATTTGGAGGGTACTGGTTCTTCCACTGATTGTTATATGAACCAAAATTTTGCAAAGGGTCCTGAGGCATACCTTGTCTTGGGGCCCATGGCCTGCGCTGAGCAACAAAGAACACTTCTTCCTCTCCTTCAATGGTTTTGAATTTAGTGGGAAGATGTTGCACCTCTAGATTGGCCACTGCTTTGCATCTACAGTCCTTCTTCCTTTTTCTGCAATGAGGGCAATATTCAGCTAGCATTGCCTCAACTTCCTCTTTCTTCCTTCTAGCTTGCATAGTGTCCAATTGAGTAGCTACATCATTGATGATATCCTGCTTGAAGTCAGACAAGAGATTAGAAATCTCCCCTTTAGACACTCCAGAGTCGTTTCCTTTTGTAACAGAGGGTCTAAACCCCTTGTATTTCTTCACAGATGCTCTGGAGTAATTGAGACAAATTTTATTGATATCATCCCAATCACTTTGGGTGACATCACCTCCTGCCATGAGGTCTAGTGCCTCCATGCAGGTATCATTAACTCCTCTTAGAAAGATAAGTTTTTTTGATTCCTCATTCAACTCGTGCTGACTGTTCTTTTGCAAACTGGAAAAAAACCTTGACACATAATCTTCCAAGGTTTCATCCTCCTTTTGTGACATCTTGAAGATGTCATCTCCTCTCATATCATTCCCTCTACAATATTCTTTATATTTGTTCAAGAAAAAATCCTTCATTACATCCCAAGTGGTTGCTAGATTGCTTCCCAATCCCATGAACCACCTCAAGGCTGAATCTTTTAGAGTGGAGGGAAACAACTTCAGCTTGTGTGCTGAGGTTGTGGTCATAGCTCCTGCAAAGGATGTCAAATTCAAACAAGAAGGTATGAGGGTCCTTTGTAATAAGTCCATAGAACTTTGGAAGTAATGAGGCAAGGATGTTCTTGAGGTTATTATTGTCATGTAGGTCAGGAATTGGAAATGGAAAAGTAGGAGTTTCCATCCTTGGTTGTGTCCTTGGATTAGCTCCTGGTTGATGAATTACAAGGGCAGGCAGATTATTTTCCTGGTTGTTGGAAGTTTGCAGATTATTCAGCTGCTGAATAAGTGGGTTAAGGTCATCGGGTTCATCAAATAGGTTTAATCTTAGGCCTGAGGAAGAAGATGAGGTAACTAAGTCTTGGCCAACATGCAGATATGGGTCTTCTTGGAAAAGGTCTGGTTCAATCTCTTCAATATCTATTCTTCTAGGAAGGAATCTTCCAAATTGGTTTCTTCTTCTAAGTATACAACAAAAAGTAGGCTAACTATGAAAATGCTGGAATGTTGAATTCTAAACTAAATACTTGGAATGAAATTTAACTCTCTATTAGTATGCCTACAATAGGTCTTTAGTTTGACACCATCCCCAAAAATGATGCCAAAAATGTAGTGTCCTTTAATTAGTTTAATAACTAGGAACATGAATTCCTCTACTCAGGGCTTTAAATGTCACAACTGGCAATCATAATATGCTAAAGAACCTCATTTAATCATCAACCCAGGGACATAAACTTGAAATGGGTCAGCACAATATATGCACTAATCACCTTTCCTAGAAATGCATGACTTCCTAAAGATACTTATACCAGAATTTGAGTAACTGGAAACAACTTTATTGGATAAAATTTCTTAGAAATGAAAATTGAAAGACAAAACTATTCTACATCTAGTGGCTGTAGGAACAATTCACAGCTTTGTGTTTCTGCCAGCTATAAGAACAGTCACATTAACCTATATGAAAGGAAGTGCAACTATTCTAACTTGTAGAATGAAAGAATGGAAATTTCCCTAAGTGGGGCCCCTTAGGTAATGCCAAAGGTAAACAACAGATTAGGCAGTAAAGTTCATAAAAACTTTATTGATTCAAGCTAGACAAGTACATAGCACACAATCTCTTGATTGTATTTCTGGAAATTGAAAATGTGTTACAACAACAATCTTCCAGCCCTTTCTCTGAAGGAGAATGGGATATTTATTGAAACTAAATCTAACGACTAACTAACCTTCCCTCATAAAATGGGAAGTCTTTATTACATTCAACTAACTAAGCAAAGAGGTGGATGGAAATGCAAGAACTAAGTCAAATCAATTCATCAGTCTTAAAGTGCCACCATCCTAGATTCATGCGCCATCAAGACGCTTGAGCTAGATTTTTGGAACACTCTCCTTGCATGGCGAATGAGTTGAAACTACCTCCCTATATTTTGTTGCTGAACCAATCTTCATTGATTTGGTCTTTTAGCATTCAAGTGGAAATTGAATTCCTTCTTCAATGTGGTACCTGCAAAATATCTTGACAGCTATTCCTGAGGTAGAAAGTTAGCTCAACACATTCAACCTTTAAGACGATCCATCACTTCATTTATACATTCATTTAAGCATTAATCTAAAGCAAACATTATTTCAGACATGGCTGCAGGAAGTTCAACAGTAGAGGCTACAGGAAAGGTTTGCCATCACACAAAGTTATAAGGCATTCATCAAACTAACAAAAAATTTCAAAGTAATAATCATGGAAAGACTTAGCATAATATACTTATTGTATTAGACATAAAATTTTTATGTCTTGTCCCATAATCAACACTAAATGTTTGTTTTAGCATAATGAAAAGCGGAAAAGTGTTTGCAAAAGCATGATCTAAATGTGCCAAAAACTTGGCTCATCACATCATATATTATTGAATCAAATAGAAATTATTAGATGCATACATCAAATCATATAGACGTCCATCACATGCAAATAACAACAATTTAGTTACATCAAAATCTCATCTCATCTCATATATACAACCAAAAATGTGTCATGATATAGAGTCTATATATAAAATATTTGTACAAGGGCTACCAAGAGCCATGAATATACATATACATTTGTTTGAAAGCATATAAAAAATGTGTTTCTATATCAAAAAAATATATGTACATCATATCTACAAGGAACTCCATCTCTCCTCCTCTGAACCAAAATAATGTGGATGGGGAGGAACACCTTGTTGAACTGCCTACTATGTGCCTGGACCTTGTCTTGTTGACTTCCCTAGCTACATTGGTTGGAGTAGAACTAAAGACAGATGCCCCACTGATCCCACATTGGCTCTTCCCATTGCTCCCCCTGCCATGCTCCTAAACGAGAGCCTAGGTGCTCTCCTCCCAACTGGCACTACTACCTCATATAGAGTGCGGTAGTATATAGCCTCCTATTTCAACCTCCTCATATCCTCTATGTATTTTTTCATGGAGATGACTACACTTGCTCCTACACCTCCACCTCCTTCCACCACCTCTAACTACTAGTAGTGTGACCTCTTTATATCTTCCTCAATAGTCAACTAAACCACCTTCACCTCTGCTTGTTGGCATTGAGCTATCTCAATGTCTCTCTCAATTATGCTCTAAGCTAGTTAAATGAAGAGGTTGCACCTCTCTACCCAGTAACCATACCTCTCCCTATGATCTTGGTGTCACTCAAAAAGTGCAACTATAGGTTGCATGCCCATATCTCCATCATCCCCTCCTCTCTGACCAACATCTATCTCTGCCACCACTCCCCTTTGCATGTTATCTCTTCTACCTCCCACATCCCCCTAATTAGTTATTCCACCTCCACCAATGCCACTGACTACCCCTACTCATTGCCTCACTCTATGATCCCTAGTTGGATCCACCTCTTGTATAGGTCTCCTAATAGACCTACCATTTGGATGTGTAAATCTTAGTGTAAACTACAATGGCCACCATAAATCATAATTAGGGGTAGCCCCCACATCATGAATTGTTATTGTCCATACCCACTAAACGAGCACTAGGCTAACAATACTTTCCATTGCCACTTGAGGGACTACCATGTCCCTCCAGTCACCCATCTCTTGCTATGTGTGAGCATACATCATGCCATCTCCTAAGACACATCCTGTACCTCCCCAAACTATCTCTTGACTATGTTAAGAAGATATCTCTCAATAATGTGTGGAGTTTTCCCAATCAACTATTACGTTTATCGATAGAATGGAAAATGTCTAATGTCATCATCCCAAGACTCACAAAGCTTCCATGACCTCCAAATGAAATCATCCATGTCATCAATACATCTCCTCTAATAATCAAGGTTACCCAAGTGACATTGTGTCAATATGACCTCATAACAATACACATAGGGATGTCTTGCCCGACAATCAACATGGCCAAATGGACGAGTAACAATAATATTCTCCCACACCCATACATGTAGTAATGTCATTCCAACTGATAAACTAGTGACATTTCTATACACCACTTGGTGCATATTATGGAATAGGTGAAATACACATAGACCCCAAGCATAGATAACTCCATTTGTGAGCATCCTCTCAAGGATGTGGCCCCATCTAATTGAAAAACCATGAGATTGATGATCAAGTAGAATGACTCCAAAAATAATAACTCTTAGTAGCAAGGGGAGATCATCATATCTCCCTACTCCCCGCCTCAGGTCCATCTTGCCATCCTCAATGTCTATATCATCATCACATAATACTTGTTGTAGAGCCTCCTCAACTATTTCAATATCATATACAACTTGAGCACCCACAATAGGGATCATCAAGATCCTCCACACATCCTCAAGGGTGATGGTAGCCTCCCCAATCAGAAATATGAACAAGGACCTCTCACTATGCCACCTCTTTATGAGGGTAGTCATGAATTCTCTGTGTGCTCTAATGTTGAGCATGGACGTAACGTAAAACAACCCTACTACACCTAGGAACTAAACATCTAGCTCACTAAGGTGGTTGGTCCTTTGCAAAATGGTAGGATGATGCTCCCTCGACATAATCAGATCTAGAGCAACCTATAAACATAGTACACACAATGTGAATTTGTTAAAAAATAAAAAAGCCAAAAATTACAACTCTCTATTTCAAATGTGAGCTTACAAAGATTTTTCTAGTCATTGGTGAATTAAAACATCAAAAGCATCAAATTGATCAATCATTTATGAGCCTTTTTTTCAAAATTTTCACTTTACAATTATTAAATGCAAGCCTTTTTCAAAGGCATCACAACAAGAACATCAATTGTGAACCTAAAATCAAATGTGTTGCACTTATGCAAATGCGACCCAACACCTTCAAGTGCGTTGTGTTGCGTATCAAATGTGACATGTCAAGTTTCAAAGGTGTCACTTCATTGTTCAATTCTTTTGATTGACTCACTAGATTTAACATTTAATACGCTAAAATTAAAAACTCAAGACAAAAGGACTAGATACATACCACCTAAGGTTATCTAGTTGGAATATGGTACTATCACACTTGGTCTATATGGTAAATAGCACATGGAACACTAGCCATCTTTGTAATAGCTTCGTGCTTAAATCTATCAAAGGGGCTCTCAAATATCTAAACTAGGAGTGTGCAAATGAATATAAAATGACATCCCAAGGCCTATATATATATATAGACATTCAAACCCTATAGACATTCAAACCCTAGATTCCCCCTATCCTGTTCACATGCATCCCGTTTTTATCATGACCTAAATTTCTTGATTAGTTTCTTCTCCAACCTAAACCTGATTTTTTTCCTAATCTTCATTGAACCTATTTCATTTATGTGTCATGAGCCCAACTCGATTTTTTTTTTTTTTATGGCCAATCTCTTGAGGGGGCAACCTACCATTCAACTATCATTCCTTCATCTGCTAGAGCACATTGAGGCATCATTATTACCAAATTTTTCTATATCAACAACATTTATTTGAAATAATGCAACATGGTACATTGTCTCAAAGAGGGGGCTAAATGTAGACACCTAAAAATATCTAACACATTCTTCTAATTCATTGTTTCTCATCATTATCACTCATCACTCTTTTCATCGTTATTAATTAAATAATTTCTAATCATTTGATTAAACTAACCCATTTCCTTCCATTGTTTAAATATTTTTTAATTATTTAATTATTTCATCATATTCCCTCTATCACCTTTAATTAAATAATTTCTTGATTATTTAATTAATTAAAAATTAAATCATTTTCCCTAGTCCACTTTAATTTAATATCATGCATTCTTCTCATCCACATAATTAAATCATTTTTAATTATTTAATTAGCTAATTATTCCTCCAAAATTAAATAAATTATTTAGTTTGCACATTCCTCTAAAAATAAATAAAATATTTATTTTATTTATTTTGATAATTATATTCAATCTTATCTTTATTCTTCTAAACTCTAATTTTAGAAACCAAACTAAAATTAGTGACCATTCCTAAAAATAGTGAACTCCCCTAAATTTAGTGACTTTGCTAAATTTAGTGAGTGAACTTTACTTCACTTCATCTTTCAATGCAATCTCATGTTCTAAAAACCTATAAATTAAATATCGTTTGATCAGTCAATCCCTCCTCGAATCGACATCCAAACTATACTCAATTCATCTCACTTTTGCACAACAAGGTTATGGAAGTTTATGAGCAATCCACATATCATACTTAAAAAACATAATTCTTATACTTTTGACAATGGAGTAAGGCTAGGCATTTTTGGGTGAGGTAAATCAGGTTAGATTAGTTTAATTTGATTTACGTTCTCTTTGATTACTTGTATTTGAATTGTGCACAATCATTGGTAGGTCTATTCGATCATTGGATTTAGGGTTATTGATTTAACTTCTTAATTTGCATTATTGAATTCCATTTGATTTATTCCTATTCACATATGTTTGTTTATATACATATACATATATACATACATACATACACATACATACATACATACATACATACATACATACATACATACATATATATATATATATATACATACATACATACATATATATACATATATACACATAAAACTAAATTTAATATGTCAATTCTTATTCACTCATTTTTTTAGAAGATTTGTATTTAAGGGTTAGTAAGAATTAAAAAAAAAAATGTTGTAGATTAATTGGTTGAGCATAATTGATGAGGGTGATAGTATGTTCCTTTATTATGTCATCCACAAGGTTCAAATGCCTAAGCTATGATATATAAAAGATGAGGTAAGGATTGTTTCATAGGCAACTTTGGAAAAATGGACACCCCTTAGTCCTTGGATCTTAGTTGTAGAGGTGTTAACATAGTCTTGTACTCCCATATTAAGTAGCAAAATGATCTTATGGATGATATAAAATATTCCATTAAAAAAAGAACTAAAGGATAATACGAGCTCTGATCTCATGCAAAGCATTGTTTTATGGTTGTTTATGCTAATGAATCTAATAGGGATGGAGCTTTTGGTGTATGTCCTTATTTGTTTTGAAATGTAGGCCTTTTTATGAAGCATCGGTATGTGGGATTCAACCCTTTAGAGGAGATGCCAGTTATGGTTTATGTTTGGATCTACATGTATGGTCTTGCCCAAGAATTTTGTTCTCCATATACCTTTGAGAGGATTGTGAAATATTAGGGAACTTGTAAAGTACATATCTCATATAACAATAAATAAATAATATTGGCAAGAAATACTTTTATTTTCAATAAAATAAGATAATTATCCTCATTACATGCTCTGTTAACATTTGACATTACATTCTTGTATAAGAAAAAAATATTAAAGATGTTGAGATACAAAGATTGACTTGGGCAGATCCTCAACAAGTCATAATAGTAATATATGAATGTACAAAAAATGTACATATACACCGGAATCACCCACAATGCAATAGATGTACAAATTGGAAGTACATATGCCATCAACAAGTAAATAGTAAAGTCTCTGACCGCCATCGACTCTCTCGTAGTCATCTACAAATTAGTAGATGAGAACATGGCCCAGGCGCTTCTTTCAACCAACCATGAAGCTTACTCTTCTTCAAAGAGTTCATCCTAACATGAAAAACCTGTTGGAGTTGAGAAGATACAACACCACAGAATCCCAAAAGATCTTTGCAAACAAATAACTTGTTACAAGGAGAAACAAAGAGAAGCAACAAAGGAAATGCTCAAGAATGTGGAGCAATGTATTCACCCAAAATGTAAAATGAATAATGATACAAAAGATAGTTTTCAACTATATATAGATGAAAACCCTAAAAAAGGAAAACCCTAGGCTTGCACAATAATAATTAATAAAGTAATTAATTATTATGCACCTAATGTTAGCTTAAGTGAAAAGAGGTAAAAGGGAACTTTACGTAATTAAACAAATATTGTTTAATTAATAAAGTAAATACCCAATTACTCTAACACCCCCCCTTAAGCTAGACTTAGGGAGAAGCTAAAACTTAGAAGAAGCTACTACAAGCAAAAACAATGGGTCTCGACAACAAGGCCAGATTAGGTACCCATGTACAAAATCAATGCAAACTAAATGAAATGGGGTAAAGGAGAAAACCCAGTGGGAACAAAACTCCTCCCCAAAATAGAATACAAGGAGGAATGCAATGCACTAATGAAAGAAGGATAGGACGTGGATAACATGATACCCCCCATAGACAACTTCTATCATATAAGTACATGTACAATGGTCTCCATAGGAGAGATAGAAAGAGAGAAGAAGGCCCCCCCACAATGAAGAAACTCCTGTCACAATGGTAGATGCTTGATGTAGAATTTAAAAGGAGATCTTGAAGCGGCAAATGATATTCCTCCCCTTGGGAAGAAATGGATCCATGGACCCGTGTCGAAGAAACCCTGTGAAGAATGATGAACCAACCTATCTCAAGATGTGTGCCATGATAGGATGCTGAAGAGTCTCACTGTCTGAACTGAAACAAATAATGCCAAATCCAAACTGATGTGGAGAATACTGAAATGCAACCTCTAAATGCATGGATAATGGTGGGCAAACAGTGATAACCTGACTGTCAAGGTAGAGGAGATGAATGTCCTCAAAATAATCCTCCAAATCTGCAATATAGGACTCAACAAACAAGAAATATATGTCTGCAACATAAGAGTCTAAAGTAGCTATGTTTGGAAGATGTATGATTCCCTGCTGCACTGAATCAAGAACAACAAGAGATGCTGATGAAGTCTTAGTCTGAAGAGTAGGAATTGTGAGACAAATCTCTGATCCATCGAAACATGTAAGGGTGTCTAAATACTCAAGCTCCTCTAAAGTATCATGATCAAAGGGTGTATTTTCTCTCCAAGCAATGGGTAAGAGACAATCTAAAGCAGGATCCTCTGGGAATGAAGATAGAATAGGGTCTTCATAGATCTCCCAAAGACGTATCCAAAGTGGGTGAGGACAATCAATGTCCGATATAACCAACACAGTGTCATGATCAACACTAGACAATATAAGTCCTACTATGTGATTTCTAATAATGTCCCATGCTAATCTGCCCTCTAAAGTTGTTGGTTCAGGTATGAGATCATACAAATAAGGCAAAATATTAAGCCACCTACAATGTGTAAGTATACCCTTTGCCCATGACTCATAATTACCCCGTTCCAGAATTACAACTGAAGGGTGAGTAGAAAAAACCATGATAACTCTTCAAATAAAAAAAATTGAGAAATCTGACCTTACAACATTTAGATCAAATTAATATAACTCATTCCATGCAAACAAAACCCATGAAGGAGCCAGAATGACCAAGTAATTGAGCAAACTGTAAAAACACACAAAGCTGAATAAAAAATACCTGGTAAATATTCTGATAAAATAGACTGTAGATCTGGAAAGAGCACTGTAACACCTTTCCAATGCCTATTCGTTTGCACAAAACAGACACCATGGCCAAAAGTTATGAATTTTTCAAAAACTTAATTTAGCTTGCAGGAAACAATTTTTTTAGCAAAAAATGTTTATTTCTAGCTTGATTTCTGGAAAATCTACTCACTGTTTGTAGACAAAAATAAAAACCTAGAAATATTTTGATGCTAGAAACAAAACCCAGAAATCGTTTCTTGATCCAACAAGCAGAATATGAGAATTTTTTTTTTTTTTTTACTTTCAGCCAGGAGAAAAATGTCACGTGCTGTTTTTTCAACAGTGATTTTCTCTAGATCTGTGCAAGATATGCAAAATCTAAAAAATACCTAGTTCAGATTTCGATGCTGGCTACAAAACCCAAAAATCATTTTTCCTGCAAATGAGTGAAAACTGAATTTTTGAAGCAAAAATGATGACGACTCCAATAAAAAACGGCTTGCAACAAACCCTTGCAGCTCCAAAAATCTTCAAAACAAGAATAAGCAGCTGCAAATCTGAAGCTCTGATACCATGTTGGAGTTGAGAAGATATAACACCATAGAAGCCCAAAAGATCTTTACAAGCAAATAACCTGTTATAAGGAGAAGCAAAGAGAAGCAACAAAGGAAATGCTCAAGAATGTGGAGCAATGTATTCACCCAAAATGTAAAATAAATAATGATACAAAAGATAGTTTTCAACCATATATAGATGAAAACCCTAAAAAAGGAAAACCTTAGGCTTGGACAAAATAATTAATAAAGTAATTAATTATTACGCACCTAATGTTAGCTTAAGTGAAAAGAGGTAAAAGGGAACTTTATGTAATTAAACAAATAAATAAAGTAAATACCCAATTACTCTAACAGAACCATCAACCCTGCACAAGATGCTCAACGAAAAGAAATCGATGTATAGGATGGAATATGGTGCATGCCTAGTATATCTACATGTATTTCTATTATACTAAAACATGCTATGATCAATATGAGGATATGCCAGAGAGAAATATAAATAAATAATCCATCTATCTCAATGGTCTAAAGAAGCTTGGCCAAGCATAATGATCTAGAAAAAAACAAAGTCTACGTTCCTTGATACCCATATTCGACACCCATCCTGAAAGGTAACTTTCCACAAACACTCATAGAAGACATAATATAAGCACTCAGGAAAACAACCATATACAATATAATCACAGTAAGTAAACACTCAAGAATTACAGTAATGTATTCAAGAATCATAGTGAATACATAAAAATTCTTATCCTTTCATGCTAATGATTAAATTCACATATTTCATCAATCCAGATCTTCCATGCTGAAAAAATAAAATAGTAAAATATATATTTATATACTAAAGATATGCAGTTCATTTATTTTACAATCAACTAGCTATAAATGTGCAAAATTGGTCTTTTAGTGTCTCTTCTTCTTGTGAATGATATATGAGCATCCTTCCTAGTTTTCCAAATCTTTCATACATTTACTGGTAATTAAACAATCAACATTCCATGCAATATGCAACTAATTATAATCTTGCAAATTTATTTAATATGTTATTTTCCTACCTTATGCAAAATTAATACACCGCTAATACAATTGCAACCACTTTAAATTCCAAGCAATATTTATCTAATTGACTACCATGGGAACCGGTTCGAAGAATTAAGTACTAGCATTAATGTACTTATTGAATTTTTTTATGAAAGATAATAATTGAAATAGCAGAGATAAATTGCCATCATATTTTGTGAATCAATCAAAATCATCAATATATTCTAAGATCCAATAATATTAGAAAACTTAAGTTAGATCTTAACCATCTTGATTTTATATTAAAATTTGGTTTTATTGCATGCTAGTTGTTATCCATTGAAAATACCATTTTAGTATCTATTATTTATTCCCTTTTTATTTGTATGTTAGTCATAAAAACAAAATCTATATTCTAAAAGATTTAGTAATTTTTTTATAAAATAATACAAATCTTTAGAAAATGGAAATAAAAAATCTTAATTCAAATTCAATAAAAATAAATAAATAAACTTTGATACATTAGACACTTTAATATAGAGTAACAACTTCAAGGTTTTAGACAATGAAAACACTATGAATTAGAATTGTAAATATCAAATGGTTCCTAGGGTAAATCATACTCAAGTCATGAAAATCTAGAGAAAGACTTCACATCTACAAAAAACATAGATAGCAAAGTATAATGTTACAAAAAAATAGCAATATTCTTAAATCTTTAATAAGAATTGACAGGTATAGAGGGTGCTTTGAAAGGGAGAAACCTAAGCAATAAGAGTCAAGCGACACACCCACGATTTGCATGACCTTCATGGTGAAATTCTTCTTGCCAACGTTACACATTAAAGGAACACTCTTTCACTCCCTTTCGACATGTAAAATTTAGTTTATTACTACTATATATATTTTAAATTTAATTTATATAAATTATGTCAAGATATATCGAGGAGTTTAGTTTTTCAATTTAATATATCTATATTAAAGTTGAATGATGAAAAATTAAACACCTCAATGTATCTTGGCGTAATTTATATAGATTAAATTTAAGATATATATGCTAGTAGTAGTCGTGGCGCAACACATAACATGAATTAATAAATAATTATGCAATATTATTTTATTATATTATTAGATAAATAATAATATTTTAGTATATTTAATATAAAAATTTAATATAAGTTATGGTTAGCCTGGGTCAAACATGGTTAGGTTCAAAATTTTATTAGGGTTGAGGTTCAAGTTTAATTAGGGTTAGGGTTAGAGTTGGCATAAGAGTTAGGGTTAGGGCTAGGGTTACGATTAGGATTAGTGTTATCATTATGAATAGGGTTATGGTTATAATTAGGGATAGGAAAGGGGTCAAGGTTAGAGTTAAAATTGGGATTAGGGTTGGGTTAGCTTTAGTAGTAAGATTAGGGTTAGGGTTATGATTGTGAATAGAGTTAGAATTAGAATTTGGGTTGGAGTTATCATCCCAATTAGGGTTAGGGTTAGGGTTACGATTAGGAATAGTGTTATCATTAAATGAATAGGGTTATGGTTAAGGTTAGGGATAAGAATAGGGTTAGGGTTAGGGTTAAAATTTGGTTTAGGGTTAGGTTAGCCTTAATAATAAGATTAGGGTTAGGGTTAGGGCTACGATTATGAATAGAGTTATAATTTAAATTTGGGTTGGGGTTATCATTCCAATTAGGGTTAGGGTTAGGGTTATGATTAGGATTAGTGTTATCATTATGAATAGGGTTATGGTTATGGTTAGGGATAGGAATAGGTTAGGATGATAGTTAAAATTGGGATTAGGGTTGGGTTAGCCTTAGTAGTAAGATTAGGGTTAGGATTACAATTATGATTAGAGTTAGAATTAGAATTTGGGTTGGGGTTATCATCCCAATTAGTGTCAGGGTTACATAATTAGGGTTAGGGTTAGGATTACACATAAAATTAGGATGAAGGGTATGGTTAAGGTTAGGATTAGGGTTAGAGATAAAAATACGATTAAGGTTGAGGTTAAAATTAGTATTGGGATTAGAGATAGTGTGTGTTATTTTTAGAATTAGCATTAGGGTTAGGTTTAGTGTTATGGTTGAGGGTTATCTAGTCAAGGTTAAGGATAGAGAAAAAATTAGTGTTAAGGTTAGGATTAATTTTATTATTAGTAAGGTTAGGGCTAGGGTTAGGGTTAGAGATGTAATTAGGATTAAAATTAGAGTTAATGTTGGGGTTAACATCAGGATTGGGGTTAGGGTTAGGATTACAAATAGATTCAAGATTAGGGGTAGGGTCAAAATTAGAGATAGAATTAGGGTTAGGGTTATGGTTATGGTTAAGAATCACGATTAGGGTTATGGTTAGGATTAAAGATAGAATTAGTATTATCATTTGGATTAAAGTTACGGTTATAGTTATAAATAGAATTAGGGTTTTGGTTAGGATTAGAAATAGAGTTAGGTTTAGTTGTATGGTTAGGGTTAGGTTTAGTCGAGATTAGAGATGGAATAATAAATAGGGTTACAATTTTTTGATAGAATTTAGGTATGGATTATAATTATAGTTATGAGTTATGATTTGTATACTCTTATATGCTACGATTAGGGTTAAATTAAGGTTAGTGTTAGCATTAAGGTTAGAATTAGAGTTAGGGTTAGGGTTATAATTAAGGTTAGGGTTAGTGTTAGAGATAGAATTAGGGTTAGGTTTATGGTTACAATTAGAGTTAGAGATAGGGTTAGGGTTAAGATTATGGCTAGGGTTATGGATGTAATTAGGATTAGGGTTAGTGTTGTGGTTAACATTAAGATTAGGGTTAGGGTTAATATTATAAATAGAATTAGGATTAATAGAATTAGGGTTAGGATTAGGATCATGATTAGAGTTATGGTCAAGGTTAGAGATAGAATTAAGATTATCATTTGGATTACAATTAGGGTTATAGTTATAAATAGAATTAGGGTTTTGGTTAGGGTTAGAAATATAATTACCTAGCTAGTTGTATGTGTAATACCCCTCCGTTTTGATCTATTGTGCGAACTATGTTGTTTCCTCTCTATGCTTTAGTTTTGCGTTGTACTTGGACTATGTACTTAATTTCAGTGGATCACTGTTTTATCGTGATGTATTTTGATGTGATTATTATGGCATGTTTGGAATTAACATATGTGGATATTTAATTTATGATGTTTCATGCTTTCGATTATGCTGCTATGCTAGATGCGTCAGTTATAACTATTGTATTGGTGAACAGGACGGTATCGCATCACTCGCTTGTGAGTGCCCTGCGATCTCGTGATTTCCTCTTCACGGTGTGCCTTATTTATGACATATGATTGCATGTGGATATATTCTGTGTTTGTAGGTTGACAGGTATAGGACATCGACTCCACCTAGTTTCATAGGTTCGAGTGTGTCTATTGCCCAACGACATTCGATTGGGAGATAGTAGCTAGGATTTTTGCGCCGAGTCGTCACCCTAGTTTTAGTGTGTCATTGGTCCTAGTATGGTCTAGTTGTTCTATTTTGTTTAGTTTGACTGGTTTTGGCCTATTTGGGGAGTTAGAATAATGTAGGATTTGTGATTTAATTATTGAGTAATTTAATTTAATTAATTTGATATTTAATCTTATGGTAGATTTAATTATTAATTGATTAAGTTATTCTTGTTGAAATGATTTAAATTATTCATTTTGAATATGCATGCAAATTTGAGTTGGAATTGAAAAATTAGAAAAATAAATTAGAAGTCAAATTTGAAATTCAAAAATTCAAAAATTTAAAAGAAAGACTTTTGCTATTTTGTTTTCAAAAATTTATGAGGGTTGTGGGATTTTGGAGGAAATTTTGCATTATCTTAAAAATTTCTTCACAAAATAAAAAATGGAGTTTTTTGGGAAAAATTGGAAAAGAGAAGAGGAAGATTGCTTGATTTTGTGGGTTTGAAGGAAAAGCTTGTGGAATCTGAAGTGCTCAAGAGGGTTTCAAGGCAGCAGTAGGTTCTTCAACATACTCCAAGAGAATCAGGTTCACACCTTGTTTTATTGTAATTTTGTTAATTCAATAGTGTTGAGTAATGGAAGATTAAATCTCTATGGTTATTTCAATTCTTCATTGTTCATATTGTTCTTCAATCTTCTTGTAGTCTTCAAATGGTTGTATGGCTATTTAAATCTATTTTTATTTATAGATTAATATATTTAGGCTTGGGATTTAATTTTTTATAATTTCTTATAGTAAGGTTATGCTGGCCACATTTCTTTAAAAATAATTTTTTCCAGAATTATATTTTTTTTTATTGCCTTTTAAGGCTTTGGTTTTTTTCAAAATAAAAATAAAAATATATGATAGAAGACTGTCTTATATATATATATATATAAACAAACAAAAATAAAATAAAATTAAACAAATAAAAAAAATAGGGCAGGCGAGTGGGGGCTCACCCCATCGCTGCTCCCATGGGAGCAGAGTGGGGGAGCCACACCCACTCCCCACCATCCGCAGCCCACGTGAGCTGTGCAGGCAGTGGCCGCCACAGTGGTGGCGACGTTGCTAGCACTGCTCGCGTGGAACCACAACGACTACTCTATGCGGTGGCGCCGCCTCCTGCGGCCGCCACGAGCTCCGCCACAACCTTCGCCTAACCTGCCCAGCAGCGCTGACAGTTGGCAAAAAAAATTGACCCGCGGCCTCAGCCCTAGCCACGCACATGGATAGAGGCAAGGCGTGGGCCTTTTGGAAAATTAAATTTATTTTTAAAAAAAAATAAAAAAAAATATAATAATAATATTTTAACTTTGAATTTTTATAATATTTTAATATTATAATTATTATGATATTTTAATGTTAAAAATTATTATTTTAATATTATTTATTTCTTCATATAGTTTAAAATACATGTAATATTTTAATAGTATGACTATTATATAAATTGAATTATGGGAATTTTAAACAATTATAGTCATATTATTATTTAAATATTAATGTTTTAAAAAGGATTATGTTATTGTATATTTTTCATTATTTAAAAAGGGAAACATTATCATCCCTTAATGGGTTTAATTGATTAAGAGATGAATATTTTATTTAAATGGGATCTTGTTTTTAATTAAATTATGGAGACACGGGTAATGTTTTATGCATTTAAATGCTGCGTAGAGATGACATGATTTTTAAATGGCGTAATTAATTCCGTTTATTTAACGCACTGTTTATTGAATGCTAGAGAGGATATGGGTTTAGTGAACCCAAAGTAGATCTGATTATTGTCCTGGTATTGATCTACGTGCATTATCATTTGGGAAGTGTTGGTTTTAATATTTGACAAGTCTTCCAGTTGGGATTTCAGTCTGTGGGTTATCGTACTATGTAGTCAACCATAGATGGCCTTGGGTAGTGTGTTAAACCAGTTTGTTCTCTGATTATCACGAACGAGAGTGTATTGACTGTATGTCATGGGTAGGTATGTGATACCTTACGTCGCACTTGTGTACCCTTGGGTTGTGGAGTTGTTCCACATGTCGTCTTAGAGGAGTGGCTTGTAATGAGGGCTGACACACAAAGTGGTGCTAGGATAACTCGTTGTAAGTTAGTTAATCCAATGATAACTAAATTAAATGATTAGAGTATCATGTAGTATCAAACATTTAATAAGATAATTATGCCTCGCTCCTAATCACAAGGGCTTGTAAAGACTTGGGTTGAGACGGGAAGGCCTGGAATGGCAAGATCGTTATCTTGTCACCACGAAAGATAACTAATTCCGCATTGGTTTACATGAGGGGCCAGAAGTCATTAGAGCTTACCTTGATAACCCGAGATGGGGGCCAAGACCTAGGAAGACTCACCAGGATAACCTATGTAACGATGTGATGACACTTCTCCTAGGTCGACAGTATGTTCGCATCAGTGATGCAATTGATTATGCAATTTTTGGAAGCATTGTAACCCTTTGATTAAGTGTTGTTACTGTATTTATTTCAGTATGATTATGTTAGCCTATGTCTAGAGGTAGACGTCCTTGGTTAGAGATTCTGGTTACTATCTCCTAGCACGGGGGGTGGACCTTTGGGTTCCACTTGGTTGGGTGGAACATGCACCTTACTCCATTGGGTTTTCTCCTTGTTCATGTGGATGAGACTTCCAGTTGGAGAGCTCGTGGTTGTTTCAGTTGCAGTTCTTTCTTGTTATCCTTTTCATTATTCTTGTAATCATTACCCCTCTTGTTATCGAGGTGGAATTTTTAATTGTAACCCTTTTTTATTGGACTTGCCTCATTTGGGGAATGAGTGATTGTAACCTTATGGTTTAATGAATGGATTAACGAAATCGAAAGTCGTACCTTATGCTTGTTGTTATTTCACCTTACTTGGAATGTATGTGTTAATTTATTAATTACGTAATTGTCATAGTTGTCATAGTTTATATTCATGTTTTGTTGAGGTTCTATATAACCTCTGTCTCATAACCTTAGAGGTTGTTTGCATTAGTTAATTAACTTACTCATTAATTATCCTTTTAAAAAAAAAAATTATTCCATTTAAGTAGTTAAATGCAACTTCCTCTAGGGTTGCGTGGTGGGGTGTTACACATGGTATCAGAGCCTAGGTTTAAACACTGGGTACTCTGGGATTATGATGGAACCATTAAGCTTTAGTTGTTTAAGATTTGAGTTGTGTACCTTGCCTAATACCTTGACGTGTTTGTGTAGGATTATGCTGCCCAAATGCGGAAGAGGTAGAGGGCGTGTTCATGGCCATCTAGGCGGTCGTGGTGAGAGTCAGCATGAATCTCCTCCTTTAGTTCCTCTTATTCATAATAAGGAGGAACAACAGGGATCACAGAATGCACCTGGGGTTGGTAATCTACAGCAGGATCCAACAGGGATTGAGGCAGCGCGTAGAGCGCTAGAGGAGGCTTTGGCACTCCTTGGACCTAGGCAAGTAGAGGTTCAGATTAACCCTATGGTGAGGGAAGCTCCACCTCAGTTGGAGTCACATATGAGGGACTTTCTCAGGGGGCACCTTCCATTATATGATGGATCTGGTACAGGTTTAGAGGCCGAGACCTGGCTGATAGATCTAGATAGGTGTTTCGCCATGCATCTGTATGGTAGAAACACCAGAGCTTGTTATGCCATTATGCAGTTGAGAGGATTTGCATCCACTTGGTGGAGATTAGAGGAGCAAAAGCTCCATATTGACATTCACACTGCATCATGAGAGATCTTTGTAGAGAGATTCAGAGCTCGATTTTTATCTGAGCATTGGCGTCAACGTCAAGGCGACGAGTTCCATGCCTTGTGTCAGTTATCATTATCTGTTGAGCAGTATGAGCATCATTTTTATGAGCTCAAATAGTATGCAGGGATTGGTGATGACGAGAGCATGTTAGTTCACCATTTTTTCAGGGGCTTAAATGCCCATCTCAGCAGTGGTGTGAGGGTTTTCGAACCCAAGACCATGGAAGTGGTAGTAGAGAAAGCACGCTTGGTTGAGGAGAATCTGAGTATGGCACTTGGAGGACACATGAGTGCTCCAGTTGGCAGTAGTGCAGTGGCTGGATCTAGTGCTAGAGGAGGGCAGTCTCAGGGAGGTTTACCTCATAGGTCTCAGCAGGGGCCATCTCAGGGTGGTCAGCAGCAGTAGCAGGCATCGCAGGGGAAACATAAAGGTTTCCAGTAGAGATAGGGAGACAGGAATTGGAGGTGTGCAAAATGCTCTAGCTTTGAGCAGCCAACATAGAGTTCGCAGTCTACTTTCAGGGATAGTGCGCAGCAGTCTAGCGCACCATCTAGAGGTAGAGGTTTTGGCAGAGGCATTGAGTGTTTTGCATGTGGTCAGCAGGGTCACATGGCTAGAGGTTGTCCCAATAGGGGCATAGTTGGGTTTCCTCAAGGACCAGTGACATCTGAGCTGACAGTTGGTGACGTAGGTAGAGGGTATCGAGTTTTTGCAGTAGTTGATAACCGCTAGGTAGAACATCAAGGCACGATCATTGAGACATATGGTATGTTGATGGGTAACCCAGTTACCATCTTATTTGATTCAGGAGCGACAGACTCTTTCATTTCTTCTTTAGTCGTGTCGCGATGTAGATTGGGTGCGGTAAGGCAAGGTGATAGGTGGTAGGTAGAGCTAGCTTCGGGTGCAAAAGTCACATCACATTCCCTTGTGCCAGAGTGTAGATTGGAGATTGGACCTCTTCAGACTATGTTGGACCTTCATGTTATTCCTTTGGGTTCTTATGACATCGTCATTGGGATGGATTGGTTGGAGGCACATAGTGCGGTCTTGGATTGTTGACGCAAGTCGATTCGATGCATTGATGCATCTGGTAGAGAGTTAGAGATAGTGGGAGTCCTGAGGCCGATTTCTTTGAGGGTCATCTCAGCTATGCAGTTGAGAAGGTGTGTACGTCAAGGTTGCCAGTTGTTTGCTGTCACAGTGGATGATTTGGATCTAGGTAGTGGAGAAGAGAAAGTCTCTCTGGATAGTCACCCCGTCCTTCGGGAGTATTCCGATGTCTTTCCAGATGAGATTCCAGGGATGCCACCTCAGAGGAATATTGACTTCAAGATTGATCTTATACCTAGTTATTAACCCATCTCTCGAGCTCCCTATCGTATGACTACCTAGGAGCTGAAAGAGCTTTGTTTGTAGCTTGAGGAGTTGTTAGAGAAGGGCTTCATTCACCTAGTGTTTCACCTTGGGGAGCACTAGTCATCTTCGTGAAGAAGAAGGATGGTTCACTTCGGTTATGTATTGATTAACGATAGTTGAACAAAGTGACCATCAAGAACCGATATCCAGTTCCTAGGATCGATGATCGCTTTGATCAGGTCAAGGGTGCCACCGTCTTTTCGAAGATTGATCTTAAGTCTGGATATCATCAGCTTCAGATCTTTGACTTTGATATTCATAAGACAATGTTTTGAACATGGTATGGTCACTACGAGTTCAAAGTAGTACCATTTGGGTTGACGAATGCACCTTCTGTGTTCATGAGTCTGATGAACGGTGTATTTCGTACATACCTAGACAGGTTTGTCTTGGTGTTCCTTGATGACATTCTGATTTATTCCAAGACTATGGTAGAGCATGAGGAACATTTATGGTAGGTATTGCAGTGCTTGCGAGATAATCAGTTGTTTGCCAACCTGTTGAAGTGTGAGTTCTTCAAATCTGAGGTACAATACCTTGGGCATGTCATCTCAAGGAAAGATATTTCAGTGGATTCTGCAAAGATCCAAGTGATCTCAGATTGGCCTGCACCCACGAATGTGGCAGAGATATGTAGCTTTATGGGGTTAGCAGGTTATTACAGATGCTTTGTGCAGGGTTTTTCGAGGATAGGTTATCTTATCACTACCCTTCAGAGGAAAGGGAAGAGGTTTGAGTGGTGAGGGAAGTGCGAGGTAGTGTTTCACAACCTTAAGGAGATGTTGACTAGTGCATCGATACTTGCGATACCAGATCCGACTGGGGACTTTGTAGTTTGTATAGATGCATCCTTGGAGGGTCTTGGTGCAGTGTTGATGCAGGATGGTCGAGTCATTGCATATGAGTCACGGAAACTCAAGGACCATGAGTTGAACTATCCCACCCATGATCTTGAGTTAGCGGCAGTTGTGCATGCATTGACGAGATGGAGGCATTTCCTTCTTGGCCATAGGTTTGAGCTGCATAGTGATCACAGGAGTCTTCAGTATATCTTCACGCAGCCCAACCTTAATGCTAGGTAGAGGCGTTGGATGGAGTTCCTTTGTGAGTACGACTTTGAGGTGAAGTACATCCATGGGAAGGAGAATTTTGTAGCAGATGCACTCAGTCGACAGAGACATGAGATATCTGAGTTGACTCTAGTTGTGGATCTATGGAGTCAGATTCTTTCTGCCCTTTCAGCAGATAGTTGGTACCAAGAGGTCAGGATAGTGATAGAGGCAGGTAGACCTCTTGAGGGCAGACATTCAGGATATTCTCTGGATTCAGATGAGTTATTGAGACACACGAGACACATATACATTCCTCCTTCAGATGGTCTTCATACCTTGGTAATGACTGAAGCACATCATGCACCTTATTCAACCCATCCCGGGGTGAAGAAGATGCATGCAAATTTGTGTCAGTTGTACTTTTGGCCAGGGATGAAGTGAGATATCATGGATTTTGTGTCATGATGTCTAGAGTGTTAGCGAGTTAAGGCTGAGCACCAACATCCACCAGGGCTCCTTCAACCGCATTTAGTACCAGAGTGGAAGTGGGATATAATCTCATTGGATTTTATTGTTGGTCTACCCAACTCTTCGAGATGGCATGATGCGATAATGGTGATAGTTGATAGGTTGATGAAGGTGGCACACTTCTCACCTATGCGCTCATCCTACACCGCATCATCCATAGCTAGAGTGTTCATGGAGGATATTGTGAGGTTACATGGCATTTCGCATCGGATTATCTCTGACAGGGATTCATTGTTTACCTCAGCTCTTTGGATATCATTGCAGCATGCGACGGGGACACAGTTGAACTTCAGTTCAACTTATCACCCCGGGGCAGATGGACAAACTGAGAGGGTTAATCAGATCCTTGAGGATATGTTATGTATGTATGTGATGGACCAGCAGATACGATGGGAGGATTATCTCTATTTGGTAGAGTTTGCCTATAATAATGGTTTCCAGAGTTCCATTGGTATGCCTCCATTCCAGGCATTGTATGGGAGACCGTGCCGTACCCCTTTGAGTTGGGATCGACTGGAGGACATGATAGTGTTGGGCATTGAGATGCTGCAGGATATGGAGTAGCAGGTGGATAGGATTAGAGAGCACTTGGTGGCAGCGTAGCATAGGCAGAAGAAGTATGTGGATGTGCATAGAGTGGATCGTTAGTTTGTTGTAGGTGATAGAGTCTTCTTGCAGGTGCATCCATGAAAGAGTCCCATTCGTTATGGGAAGGGCTCTAAGTTGGCATCTCGCTTTGTCGGACCTTTTGAGATACTCGAGAAGATTGGTCCTGTTGCTTACCGTCTTGCTTTACCGCCTAGTCTCTCGCACATTCATGATGTGTTTCATGTTTCAGTTCTTCGGCCGTACCATCTAGACATTTCTCATGTCCTTGATTGGAATGCATTATAGGTAGAGGATGGGCAGCTGGATTTGGAGCCTGTGGTCGTCATGGAGCACAGAACGCTCGCCCTTCGAGGGAAAGATATTGATCAGGTTAGGATTCAGTGGGATCCTAGGGATGACACGCCATCCACTTGGGAAGATGCAGCTAGAATGAGGGAACTTTATCCCTATTTTTTCGCACGCTTCCAGGAGTAAGCCTGACCCTAGGGGAGAGGATGTAATACCCCTCTATTTTGATCTATTGTACGAACTATGTTGTTTCCTCTCTATGCTTTAGCTTTGCGTTGTACTTGGACTATGTACTTGATTTCAGTGGATCACTGTTTTATCGTGATGTATTTTGATGTGGTGATACTATATTTTGATGTGATTATTATGGCATGTTTGGAATTAACATATGTGGATATTTAATTTATGATGTTTCATGCTTTCGATTATGCTGCTATGTTAGATGCGTCAATTAGAACTATTTTATTGGTGAAGAGGACGGTATCGCATCACTCGCTTGCGAGTGCCCTGCGATCTCGTGATTTCCTCTTCACGGTGTGCCTTATTTATGACATATTATTGCATGTGGATATATTCTGTGTTTGCAGGTTGACAGGTATAAGACATTGACTCCACCTGGTTTCACAGGTACGAGCATGTCCATTGCCCAACGACATTCGATTGGGAGATAGTAGCTAGGATTTCCGCACCGAGTCGTCACCCTAGTTGTAGTGTGTCGTCAGTCCTAGTATGGTCCAGTTGTTCTTTTTTGTTCAGTTTGACTGGTTTCAGCCTATTTGGGGAGTTAGAATAATGTAGGATTTGTGATTTAATTATTGAGTAATTTAATTTAATTAATTTGATATTTAATCTTATGGTAGATTTAATTATTAATTGATTAAGTTATTCTTGTTGAAATGATTTAAATTATTCATTTTGAAAATGCATGCAAATTTGAGTTGGAATTGAAAAATTAGAAAAATAAATTAAAAGTCAATTTTGAAATTCAAAAATTCAAAAATTCAAAAGAAAGACTTTTGCTATTCTGTTTTCAAAAATTTATGAGGGTTGTTGTGGGATTTTGGAGGAAATTTTGCATTATCTTAAAAATTTCTTCACAAAATAAAAAATGGATTTTTTTGGGAAAAATTGGAAAAGAGAAGAGGAAGATTGCTTGATTTTGTGGGTTTGAAGGAAAAGCTTGTGGAATCTGAAGTGCTCAAGAGGGTTTCAAGGCAGCAGTAGGTTCTTCAACATACTCCAAGAGAATTAGGTTCACACTTTGTTTTATTGTAATTTTGTTGATTCAATAGTGTTGAGTAATGGAAGATTAAATCTCTATGGTTATTTCAATTCTTCATTGTTCATGTTGTTCTTCAGTCTTCTTGTAGTCTTCAAATGGTTGTATGGCTATTTAAATCTATTTTTATTTATAGATTAATATATTTAGGCTTGGGAATTATTTTTTTTATAATTTCTTATAGTAAGGTTATGCTGGCCAAATTTCTTTAAAAATAATTTTTTCCAGAATTATAATTTTTTTTATTGCCTTTTAAGGCTTTGGTTTTTTTTCAAAATAAAAATAAAAATATATGATAGAAGACTGTCTTTTTTTTATAAAAAAAATAGGGTAGACGAGTGGGGGCTCACCCCACTGCCGCTCCCATGAGAGCGGAGTGGGGGAGCCGCACCCACTCCCCACCGTCCGCGGCCCGCACGAGCTGCGCAGGCAATAGCCGCCACAAAGGTGGCGACGCTGGAACCACGGTGGCTACTCTACTCGGTGGTGCCGCCTCCTGCGGCCACCACGAGCTCCGCCACAACCTCCGCCTAACCCGCCCAACAACATCAACAATTGGCAAAAAAAATTGACCCGTGGCCTTAGCCCTAGCCGCACACATGGATCGAGGCAAGGCGTGGGCCTTTTGGAAAATTAAATTTATTTAAAAAAAATAAAAAAAATAATATAATAATAATATTTTAACTTTAAATATTATAATTTTTTTTTTTTTAGCCAAAGTGGACTAGCCACCATAATTATATTAATAATAAAAATTGATTCAAAGACTCATCCGTGGAAGAATCAGGAAGAAACCCCAGAATCATTGTCGTATACAAGTAAAGTATCGATATTTTACATTTGATTTTTAGTCTGAAAACCATAAAATCCCTAAAAGATATACAATAAACCCACTTATAGAGTAAATACAACTAAGGGTGCCAAATGCAAAAAATTCAAAAAACACCTAGTACAAAGAAGCCCTATCATTCCTCCATAGCCACAAGAGAGGAAGCACACTGCCTCAAATCCCACGCACGATCCCACACAGCTGGAGGAGACAAAGGGGATTCCAACACCCAACCATCAAGCTCCTTAGCTGAGCGAATAGTAGACATTTCCTTTGATGGCTGAAAGGGAAGGTTAATCGGTGAAAGAGGTAGATTTAGATCAGGAACCAACTTAATAGTAGCGGGGGGCACAACACTGGTTGCTGGCGGTAGAGAGTGAAGCTGTGACGAAGGTGGATGATTAGGCAAACTTAGCAAATCCAACGCTGCATTGGAAAATCTTTGAATGTTATCAACTAACTCTTTACCAAGAGCCATACCCACGATTTGCAAATTGTTAGAAATGATGCGAAAACTTTGTCGCTCCCTAGCCCATTTGAAGCAATCATACGCCATGAAATGCTCATGACTAGACATCAATTCATGTCGAGAGAAAAGGCCACCCACCAAAGCCTTACCAAACCAAAGGTTATAATTTTGTAACGCAATCACAAACTTGTTATCAATGATCTAGCAGACAACCCTGCATAGTGGCATAGAATGGCACTTGAAAACAAGATCAATTTGAGGACCATCAATTCGACTAGATATCGGAAACTTAGAAGCTGAAAGCGTAATAAGAGCCCTGTAATTACGAGGCAGTAATTCATCATGAAGACCGCAAGTTAAACATCTCGGAAGCTCCATCGAGACCACATAGGCACCTCGATACATAGGAACCAACAAGGAAGAAAACTTTCACACTGAGTACTACGAAACAGACGTGGCATGCCGAGATTGAAGAGAATGTGTAGAAAGACGTGAAGTTCAAATGCAAAATTTGGGAAGAATTTCAGTCATTAAACTCGACATCAAGTAATAGTGTACTGAATATGAAGGAATTCATGTGGGGAAATTGAGCTTGTGAAAAGTATGATGCTGCAGCCATGATTAGAACAAGCTGGAGAGAGAGGATGTCACTGAAGTGATTGTATGTACCTGCATACGCTAAGCTGATGTGGTTGTAGGTGATGCAATTTTCTTTATGTCCTGTAACATCACTCTCTTGAATTCCCTGCTAGAGTTAATAAATGCCCTCGGATTAAGATCCTCAATATCCAACCTGTCACATCCCATATTAGCCAAAAAATATGACAATAAATTCCCTTCTCGCAAAGTGTGTGAATAATGAATAATTTTAAATGAGTCAAAAAGCATCCAAATTTGTTGTAGGATATAGGAAAGCTTCTAGTTATGGGATTCCCGTTTAATGCATGAATTTATGATCACCATAGAATCACCTTCAATTTGAATTGACTGATGACCCCCTTTTTTTGCCAAGATTAATCCTTCAAATAGAGCATAGGCCTCAGCCATGTTGTTTGTTCCTATTGGAATAGGGGATGCTTTGTGGCCAGAACTTCTCCATGATAATTTCTGATGCAAATTCCAATCTTGGATTTTCCCGAATTGTCGTGAGAGGCACCGTCAAAGTTCATTTTGACTGAACCACATGTGGGAGGAAGCCATTTAACTGAATCCCTAAGAGTTGGGGAGGATGATTGTTTGTGATGTAGCCATCCAAAAGGAATATGAATGCCTTTCCAATCTTTGATGACCGAATTGTCCCATCTGGATAAAATTGGATTGCATTTGACTTTGTAGTGGCTAGCATTCACCACTTCCAAGATGGATTGTTCAATACCAATAAGAACATAATTAATTGATGAAGGTATCTTGCAGAATATTCTTTTGTTTTGTTCCCACCAGATTGCCCAAACTACAATTGCAGGGATGCATTTCCACAAATGGGCCAAAAGTGAGGAAGAATGTAGTATTGGCTAGGCTTGAAGAAGATCCCAAAGTGTGCTTGAAAGAGGAGAAGGAAATTGGAGTTTACAAAGAACAAACATCCAACATTGATGTGCAAAGGTGCAATTCAAGAAGAGATGATCTGCATCTTCCAACTGAAGATCACATAAACAACAGTTGAAAGGCTGGGCAATATTAAGTTTGGCAAGGCGGTCACTGGTGAGAGCTCTCTTTTTTAATGCTAGCTAGGAAAAACATCTAGCTTTGGGGAGAGTAACATAATTCCAACAAAATGAAAAAGCACGGTATTGAATGTTGGCTAAATCCTACTACTGAATAATCCTATATCCATCTTTAATACTATAGGTGCCTGATTTACCCGGAGCCCAAAGCAATTTATCCTCCTTTCTTGATAAGAAGGCTACTCTGTTTGACAAAATTGTACTAAATTTATTTCTATCCTGAGAAGAGATTGGTAACTCATTCAGATCCTTCCATATAATTTTTCTAGAATATAGACAAATTGTAGAGACATAATCCACAAGTGTTCTACCCCAAACTCTTTCAGAAGAGTCTACTATATCATTCATGGAAGCTGTAAAAATGAGGGGAGGAAGTCCACTCCATGAATCACACCAGAAGCTGATCCTGTCACCACTATTCACCCCCCAAGAAATATATTGGGTCACAATATCTCTAGATGCCATCATGAAATCCCAAATGGCTGATCCTTTTGGAGGATTTTGAATGGACATGACTCTAGTCAGACAAGTATTATCAAGATATTTGTGTTGCATGATTTGACACCATTTGGTGTTTGGCTTCAGGTACATCTGCCAAACTAATTTTCCTCCAAAAGCCTTATTCCTTTTTTCCATATCATGAATACCAGCACCCCCAAGTGTTTTGACTTGTGACATATCTTTGAGTGAGACCAATGGGATTTTCTTTTCCCCCTTTAAGTTTCCAGTCCAAAGAAAATCTCTCAATTTTTTTTGAATATTCTGAATGACTGAAGCAGGAGCTTTGAGGACTGAAAGATAGTAATAGGGGATGGCTGCAAGTACAATTTTGACTAGAAGAATTTTTCCTGCAAGAGATAGCCATCTGGCTTTCCAAGCCACTATCCTAGCCTTGATCCTATCAATAATAGGCATCCAATAACTGAATTTATTAGCTCCCATAAAAAAGGGATACCAAGATAAATCGAAGGCAAAAAACCTTCAGAGAAACCCAAAATTGAGATGATTTTATTGGAGATAATCGGATTAGAATTAAAAAGATAAACTTTAGACTTTTGTGGATTAATCTTTTGTCTTGAAGCTACTAAATACAAGTCTAGAGTGTGTTTGATCCATTTGGCCTCCTTGACATTGGAAGCTCCAAAAAGAAGGGTATCATCTGCAAACAATGAATGGGTGATCGAAATATTTGTTCCATTAATCAATGTACCTTGCCAAAAACCAAGCTCTTGAGTATACTGGATAAGCCTGCTGAAAGCTTCTACCATTAAAATAAAAAGGACCAAGGATAAGGGGTTACCTTGTATTATCCCTTGAGTAGATCTAAAGAAGCCAGCTGGAGACCCATTTATGATTACCGAGAATCCTGCATCCGAAATGCAGGCACAAATCCATTTACACCAACCTTTTGCAAAGCCAAGTTTATGAAGAACTTTGAAAAGAAAGTTCCAGCACACTCTGTCATAGGCTTTAATCATATCCAATTTTATGATGAAATGTGAGGATTTGTTAGAATTGATAGAGTGTAGAGCCTCATGTGCTACTAAAGCCCCTTCCATAGTTTCTCTACTTGGAACAAAGCCTCCTTGTTCTTGTGACACCAAATTTGGGATCAAATGATGCAAACACAAATAGATTGCCTTAGTAATGATCTTGTATATTGTATTACAAAGAGAAATTGGCCTAAAGTCTGAAAATGTTTTGGGAGACTTGGTTTTGGGAATGATGGCTATATTCATGGTGTTGAAATATTTCAGCATTGTTTTACTTTTTCTAGATTCTTCTAGAACACCAAGAAGATCCCACCCAATAAAGTCCCAACAAGCTTGATAAAAAATTGCTGTAAATCCATTTGGGCCAGGAGATTTATTAGGAGACAAGGAAGAAACCACTTTTCTAACTTCAAAAATTGTGAAAGGGGCCAGCAAATGCTCGTTATCAGAATCTGAGATAATGGAGGGAATAGCTTGAAGAATATCGGTAAGTTGTACTGCAGAGGGGGTAGGCAGATTTGTTGGTGCTAGGAGGTCTTTGAAGAATCTAACCCCTTCCTCCTGAATGCCTTGGGAATTCGTGATAATATTTCCCGATTGAGCATTTTGTATAGAGAAAATACGGTTAGCAGCTCTTTTCTGTTTTGCAGAGGCATGAAAATATTGAGTATTTTTGTCTCCCTCATGCAACCATAGTTCCCTTGATTTTTGGCGCCAGTAAATCTCTTCATGGGAACACAACTCTTCCTATTCTGCCTGTAACAATTTTTGCCTGAAGAAAGATGCATTGTCTAAGCCTTGATTAATAAACTTGTCAAGAATATCCGATAGTTGCTGCCTGACAAGATCTTTTTCTTTAAAAATGTTTTTGAATGTCATCTCATTCCACTTTTTAATATGTTGCTTAATGAGCTTAAGTTTTTGTGCAAACTAGTGCATTTTCGATCCATCACATTTAGGAGCAGACACCCACCAATGCTGCACTAGTGATAGAAATTATGGATGCCAAAGCCACATCCGCTCAAATTTAAAAGATAGCTGATGATGAAGTCCTTTATTAGTAGGTGGCAGACCAAGCCACAAGGTAATAGGGAAATGATTTGAACCCGGACATGCCAAAATGTATGCCAGGAATGTGATACCAAATAATTTCCAGTCCAAGGTAACCAAAAACCTATCGAATCTAACTGCAATCTGAGAGAAGTCTACCCTTTTGTTTGTCCATGTAAAAGAACCCTTAATAGGCTCAATATCCATTAAATTATTATCTACCACAAAGTTTGAGAAATCTGAAATAGTTTTCACTGGAGGGGATATGCCCCCTAGCTTTTCTGAAGCTTTTAAAATGGTGTTGAAGTCACCTCCTACAATTATGAGCTGGTTAGACTGTGATTGTATAATTCCTGTAATGCCCCACCACGCAACCCTAGAGGAAGTTTCAATTCACTATAAAAGCGTACAATTTTTTTTTTATTAAAGTGAATTACAAACATGTTCATCTAGAATTGACAACAACCCCTAAGGTTATGTAACCGAGATTACTGATATCCCCATACATCATTATATTTCATTGCATTAAACAACACAATTAATATATAGTCATTCAACATAAATAAATACCAAGATAAGAAGATACATCCATAACATATATCCATTACAAGAATAAAAGATTACAACACTCATTCCCAGAATGATTCATAAATACATAAGAGTTACAATTACATAAATCCACCTCATAGATACAAGAGGGGTAAAAACAACTCATTACAATTTGAATTACAACAGTGCTAAAAATGATAACAAGATCCGTGAGCTGTCCAACCAGATGTCTCACCTCCATGAACTGAAGATCAATGGGGACCCAACGGTTTTGGTGCATGTTCCACCCAACCTAGTGGTACTCGAAGGCCCACCCCCCATGCTAGGAGATAGCAACAACGTAACATGGACAAAGAATCTACTACCACTAACCAAAGGCAGACTCATACTGACACATACTAACATAATCAAATAAATGCTCAACACTAATACAACACAAGTACAACATTCACATCACTGACATAAATCACATTGCTTCTAGACATAAAATAGATCAAGTATGTTCAAAGAACCATACACATATAACAATAAATAACAATTGTCCTAGATAGAGTGTCATCGCATAGTAGTCATGAGATCTCCTCTGGGCATCCTTCATAGGCTCCGACACAGGTAATCCTGGTGACCTCAACCGAATCCTAGCCCTCATACTCACTCATGCGGAATCAACTACCTCTCGTATGGACAAGATAGTTGATCTTGCCATTCCACGCCTTCCCACTCACCCCAATTCTAAACAAGCCCTTGTGTCTGTGAGTGAGGTAAAATTATCTTGATTAGTGAGAAGTTAGTCCTAATCTTCCAAGTACATTACTTTAATTATCACTCGTTTAAATAACTTCTGAAGGTTACCTGGTTTACCTCTTTGGGCTCCGATGCCTAACAAAAGTCACTCTTCTAATGGACAACACACAAACATCTAATCACCAAGGGAATCATAAGTGCATACTACCTAGGCATCAAAACCACTCCAATATGAGGAGGAAACAAATAATACCATTCACTCCAAACATCATGGAGGCAACAAACACATGTAGTCCACTCCTTTCATAGGAGGTACAAAACATCCCCGTTCGTGGAAACCGGGTAAAACTTGAAAAGGGGCCATGCACTACCCAAGGGAAAACAACTGGATGGCATAAAGATTCAACAACCTTCATCCTCTAAGTTCTTCTGGAAGACTTACAATTTTGGACTAACACTAAATTCCAAAACCCACAATGCAACATGACGACATAGCTACAACAAGCATTCAAGTCATAATTCAAATCTAATATTTGGATTTCCTAAATCCATCTTCAATCAATAGGTAACATTGACAAATTCAAAGGCACGATAACAGGGTTAACTCAAATAATTATAAAACCCTTTTCCATTTTCATAATAGAAAACCTAAAACAATTAACTCACTTCCCGTTACGAAATACAGGGAAAATAAAACAATTAAGGCATCATGAGGAAATTACTATTTTTGGATATTCTAAATCCATATTCCTATCTAATGCTTCTCGCAACAATTTAAAATACTATCTTTTTGAATTTTCGATAAAGCGAATAATAATTCCTTTCATTAAATTAAATACCTTCTCTCTAACTTAATAGTCCAACGCTTCAGTAAGATAAATAATAAGCTAATGTAATTACCCTTATTCTCTCAAAAGATGAGTTCAAATTTAACATAGCAGGATATTCAATTGCATCTAAATCAAATTAAATACATGCAAGAAAGTTCCTTTCAGTTTCACAACTAACTTATCTAATTTCAACAATTTCCAATTGAAACAAAATACACAGCCACTTATTTATTTATTTATTTTTTTACATAAAAGAAAAAAATAAAAATTTGATAGTTATACATCTAAGGAACATAAATACTTTATAACTCCCTTCTAATTCTTTCAATTTCTCAAACTAATTAACAAATGCCAACACTTAATCATGCACACGTTTTAATATATAAATATATTAATATATTCATTATATATCTAATTGCAAATATATACAATATATATATATATATATATATATATATATAAATATATATTCATTATATATATGCATTTATATACAAATACGCTATGACGAATTACCCGAATCAAAAATTACGAATTACATAGAGGTAAAAAAAGAACAAAAGTAAATCCAAATTACACAGAGGTTAAAACAAAATAAATACACACTAGCGGACTGTACCAGCGACCTTCACATCCAATGGCAAACTGTACTAGCGAATCAACCGTTTGCTAAGGTCACACAGTGTACTAGATTGTACAATGTATAGCCGGTCCATGCGAAAGGAGGGGGGCAACGCTCCCTATGGACAATGCGTCCCCCCATGAGGTGGACGCTCTACCATAGGTAGCGTTGTCCCACGTACCACGTGTGAGCGGTGGGGGTTTGACCTCCCCACCAGTCACTAACAACCGAAATTTAATTTTTTTTTAATATATATATATATATATATATATATATTAATTTTCTTTTCTTTATTTTATTTTTTTAAACCCTTTAATATTTCGGATTTCAATAAAATAATTTCATAAAAGAATTCCACGAATTTCCTCAAAATTCGTTTCTCAGGAATGCCGTACGGACGGCGGTTTCATCAAAAATGAAAAAGATAAATTATATATATATTTTGACAGAAATATATTATTGGTAAAATCGAGAAAATTATAAAAAAAAACTAGTAACAGTAAATTAATAATTTTTTTTCCAGAATTTCATCCTAAAATTCAAGAGATTAAAATTTAATTTCTTTTAAATAATCCTTCAAATTTTCAATTAAATAAATATAGGAAAATTAAATAGATCCTAATTTTTCAATGGAGGTTTGAGTTTGAAACACAGATCTGAATGATTTCAAAGGTAAAATTTCCATATTAAATCCTAAATGTTTGAAGCACAACAAACATTGAATTTCAACAATAGATCTACGAATTTTGTTTACTGAATAATTTCCTACAGTAAATTTAACCAATTTTCTCAACCTAATAAATTGAAAATTGAATTGAACAACAAGTACAAAACCTGGAATCTGAAGCTACAGAAGAAGATGAATTTCTTTGATACAAGCCTCCTCCAAGAATTTCCTCAAACATGCAACGAATCCAATCCCCAAAATCCAAAAACTGATTCAAACCCTTCTTGTGCAAATTTTCCAAAAATCTTCAATGCTCTAAAAGATCCAATCCTTTTTCCAAACTTCTCTCTCCCAAAAATTGAAAACATGCATTACACATAAAACCAAAAATATCTAATACAACCCTAATTCCGTTTGCATGCAAAGTTGAGAATTAGATATTTATTTTCTTTTTCTATTCTCGAAAACCCAAATTGAATTTAAAATACAATTTCAATTTCCTTTCAATTTAAAATGCAATTTCAAATAATAATTTATTTCCCAAAATTGAAACTAATTTCCCAAATAAACATTTAATTATAATTTCTAATTTAATTCCCACAAGTTGAAATTAAATTCCAAAATTAATTTTAATTCCTTTCTTTCCTTTCATTTTCTTGCATCACATTTAATTAATTAATTTAATTATTTAATAACTAAATTCATCCCTTTTGAGATTAAAATTTAATTAATTAAATAAATTAAATTTAATCAAATTAAATTTCATTATCAACTTTAAACATAACATCAAAGCATAATTTTAATTTAATATTAAAATAATCACTACCTTTTCCAATGCAATTATTCTAAACATTCATTTAATAAGCAAGCACCTTTCAAATCAAATAACATTAAATAAGGTAAAACATGACTCAATAAACAAGACTGATGACACACTAAGGCTAGGGCGTAGACCTAACACATGTTACCTAGCTACTATCTCCTGTTCAACTTAACCGTTGGATCAACACACTCAAACCTGTGAGACCAGGTGGAGTCGATGTCATGTACCTGCAACCTGAAACCAAGTAAACAACATAATACAATATATCCAACATATAATAAACACCGTGAAGAAGATATCACGAATTTGTAGGGCGCTTGCAAGCGAGTGATGCAAACCCATCCTCTTCACCAATACACTCATCAAAACTGACACTTCCATCATACATCAAATATTCTCATAAGCAATTGCATGTTATATTAGCTAACATCTTTACACCAATTAAAGCATGTAAACTAAAGCATCAGATAAATCAAATCACATCACATAATATAGTCTATTGCTCAATGAATAATGACCAAGTACACACACAAGATAAATTATCTGAATATCCAGAATGATAAATCAAAACCAAAACAAGGGCACACTGTCCAGTCTAGAAAGAAAAATGGAGGGGTGTTACATTCTCCCCCCAAGGGTTAGGCTTACTCCTGGAAGCCTGGAAAAACCCATAGTGCAAACTCCATACAATCACACGTAACCAAGGGTTCCAAACTGAACCACTCCATACCTCAACACATAAACAACAACAACCCGTGCCATATACACCTCAGCCAAGTACACTAGCAATCTAACCAAGACAACATGGTAAAGCAACCACCATCCAAGTCTCCAAAAACACATAACCATGGATTATCATACATAATACACATATGTACCAATACACAACACCAACAACCATCACAAGACTACACAAGGGTCCACCTGGACACCAGAAAGTAGCATACCAATCCATGATAGAAGAATCCATGAACCAAGAACAACTAACCAACTCAACCAAATCTAATCATCAAACCAGTGGCTTGATGGTGTTAGGTCATACATAGAGTGAGACCATCCAAACAAGATCACCATGACATGTCTCTTGTTGTGTAAGGTGATTAGCCTCCAAGAGATAGTCATCACATAAAGGTGAGTAGTGAGTCATAGCTGCATACAGCCCCACATACCCCCATTCTCAACGTTTCCTGCATCTACTTCCTTGTACACACTCACCAAGTTTGCCTCAAACAACCTTGGAGAGGAGTCACAATACGACACATAGCCGGCATTGAAAACAACAAAGATAACTAGCTTAGCCACCAAGTTCATAAAGAATAGCAAATTAAAGTTCCATTTCAACAATAAGGCAATAATGCACATAATTTCAACACTGAATCAAATATATAACCACCAGGGTTATAAGAAAATAAGATCACAAGTTGTGGCTAAACCTTCACAATCAAATACAAACAAAGTGTCGGCCCTCACAATCAACTGAAAAGAATCGTCAATAACCAAAAGAAAGTTCACAATCTTTAAATTCCACTATACAACAACTGTGTGACTAGATACTAGCCACCAAACGAGGAAGGAGGAAACAACGTCCAACTAGAATAATAACAAACCTCATGTGACACGGATTGAGCATGCAATCCACATGACCTAGAGTGTATCCATGACTCTCAAACAAGATACAGTTACTCATTTCCTACATTAACAAGGGGAACAACTACATAC
This sequence comes from Sequoiadendron giganteum, assembly GCA_007115665.2. NCBI lineage: Eukaryota > Viridiplantae > Streptophyta > Pinopsida > Cupressales > Cupressaceae > Sequoiadendron > Sequoiadendron giganteum. The sequence continues at coordinate 235,126,328 of CM021110.1, read as the reverse complement.
ATAAACTCATAGGAATGTCCAATTCCATAACCCATGGGATACGTATCAAGACTTTCCCACCCTAACCTTTTATCAGGTTACTTTCACGCTACTCTCCTTCACAGAGTACATCATGCTAAAGTAAAAGCCATGAACACGTGATCACTTAACACTCCACTAACAAAACACAGGGACAACACAGTGGGCACAAATGTATCCAGAGAACCCAATGTTTAAACCTAGGCTCTGATACCATGTGCAATGGCCCGCCACACAACCCTAGAGGAAGTTTCAATTCACTATAAAAGCGTACAATTTTTTTTTATTAAAGTGAATTAACAAACATGTTCATCTAGAATTGACAACAACCCCTACGGTTACGTAACTGAGATTACTAATATCCCCACTAACATACATCATTATATTTCATTGCATTAAACAACACAAGTAATATACATTCATTCAACATAAATAAATACCAAGATAAGAAGATACATCCATAACATATATCTATTACAAGAATAACTGATTACAACACTCATTCCCAGAATGAGTCATAAATACATAAGAGTTACAATTACATAAATCCACCTCATAGATACAAGAGGGGTAAAAACAACTCATTACAATTTGAATTACAACAGTGCTAAAAATGATAACAAGATCCGCGAGCTGTCCAACCAGATGTCTCGCCTCCATGAACTGAAGATCAATGGGGACCCAATGGTTTTGGTGCATGTTCCACCCAACCTAGTGGTACCCGAAGGCCCACCCCCCATGCTAGGAGATAGTAACAACGTAACATGGACAAAAAATCTACTACCACTAACCAAAGGCAGACTCATACTGACACATACTAACATAATCAAATAAATACTCAACACCAATACAACACAAGTACAACATTCACATCATTGACATAGATCACATTACTTCCAAACATAAAATAGATCAAGTATGTTCAAAGAACCATACACATATAACAATAAATAACAGTTGTCCTAGATAGAGTGTCATCGCATAGTAGTCATGAGATCTCCTCTGGGCATCCTTCATAGGCTCTGACACAGGTAATTCTGGTGACCTCAACTGAATCTTGACCCTCATACTCACTCATGCAGAATCAACTACCTCTCGTATGGACAAGATAGTTGATCTTGCCATTCCAAGCCTTCCCACTCACCCCAAGTCTAAACAAGCCCTTGTGTCTGTGAGTGAGGTAAAATTATCTTGATTAGTGAGAAGTTAGTCCTAATCTTCTAAGTACATTACTTTAATTATCAGTTGTTTAAATAACTTCTGAAGGTTACCCGGTTTACCTCTTTGGGCTCTGACGCCTAACAAAAGCCACTCTTCTAATGGACAACACACAAACATCTAATCACCAAGGGAATCATAAGTGCATACTACCTAGGCATCAAAACCACTCCAATATGAGGAGGAAACAAATAATACCATTCAATCCAAAAATCATGGAGGCAACAAACACATGTAGTCCACTCCTTTCACAGGAGGTACAAAACATCCCCGTTCGTGGAAACCGGGTAAAACTTGAAAAGGGGCCATGCACTACCCAAGGGAAAACAACTGGATGGCATAAAGATTCAACAACCTTCATCCTCTAAGTTCTTCTAGAAGACTTACAATTTTGGACTAACACTAAATCCCAAAACCCACAATGCAACATGACGACATAGCTACAACAAGAATTCAAGTCATAATTCAAATCTAATATTTGGATTTCCTAAATCCATCTTCAATCAATAGGTAACATTGACAAATTCAAAGGCACGATAACAGGGTTAACTCAAATAATTATAAAACCCTTTTCCATTTTCATAATAGAAAACCTAAAACACTTAACTCACTTCCCTTTACGAAATACAGGGAAAATAAAACAATTAAGGCATCACGAGGAAATTACTATTTTTGGATATTCTAAATCCATATTCCTATCTAATGCTTCTCACAACAATTTAAAATACTATCTTTCTGAATTTTCAATAAAGCGAATAATAATTCCTTTCATTAAATTAAATACCTTCTCTCTAAGCTAATAGTCCAATGCTTCAGTAAGATAAATAATAAGCTAATGTAATTACCCTTATTCTCTCAAAAGATGAATTCAAATTTAACATAACAGGATATTCAATTGCATCTAAATCAAATTAAATACATGCAGGAAAGTTCCTTTCAGTTTCAATGTTTTAAGATTGCTGAGTTTCCCAAGTGATTTTTGTCTCTTCATTTAACTGAAAGAAGAAATGAATAATTAATTCTTTCAAATGATATATTTTTTTTAACTAAATCTATTTTTTTTTGCAATCTACAATGTTTCTCAAGATCTAAAAATGAGATAGAAAATTGTTCTTGAATTTATACTTAATTTTTCAAAACCTGATTACTAAATAATGATTATAAAAAAATCATACACCATACTTTATAATCAATTAATGGCTTATATACGTCTTCCCAATAATGACAAAAATGGGGAAAAAAGTAGCTATTTGAAAAGTTGAATATGTAGACTCCCTGTAAGTCTTGCAATGCCATTAACCATTTAGTATTAAATGATACAGTCAAAATTTGGGTAAGGAGCTCAAGAAAGAACCGATATTATGCATTTATGAAAACAAGAATCTTATCCTTGTGCATCCTTTCATTAGAAATATGGAGCATATCAGTTTACACAATAATACAATTACAATATGCCAATAAAATAATAATATATATTATTTTCATAACTCAAAAACTATTTTGTTTAATAAAATGTTGATATTGTCTTATTAAATACAAACAAATTAAAAAAAACTGGGAGAATTCATTTGTTGTAAACAATGATTTTCTTCCATACTTCTACTTGGTGATTCCATGGGTAAATGTCTTGCAAGAAAGCAGTTGTCTTCTTCTTTGTAGAAGAATTCGAACTTGGGTTGAATTAATTAAACCCCTCTTCCTCACAACTCAATTAAAGATGAAAATATCATTAAATCTCACCTATTTTAAATAAATATATTTAAGATATGTATTGTATTTATCAGTCTGAACATATTAACGTGAATCCAAAACATGTGGTCAAATGTAAAGTAAACCAAAACAAATGCAAGGATTAATCATAAATCAGTAACCTTTCTAGAATAGATGCCTCTCTGGTCTTCGTATCCCTTTCTTTGTCATTAAATCTAATGTTAGCAGGTAGAATAAAATCACAAACGACCAAGGTTTTCCTTTGACCAAGACCCATACGCATTAAATTTGAGTATCTATCCACTGCCATAAATCCAATGTTACCCATGCTAATTTGCTACAAACTGAATCTGTGCAAGTATTTCAAATAGATGAGAATAGAAAATCAAAAAGAAGAAAGAAGAATACTAATTTGGGCGATGATAAGGAAGAGAAAGAGTGCCTTAAAAATAGTTTATTTGTAATTTTGATTGACTGGATAGGGCAAACAGATTCAAAAAAAATAAAAATTGACTGTGGCAGTCTCATAGGTAGCTGATTGTTGGCAGTTGGGCGTTGGCAATTTTTTTGTTCACTAGCAATGACAATGACAATGAGTGTAAACTATAGTAGGCATGAGATTTCGTAACAATAACAGAAGAAAATAAAATAGAAAGGTGAAGGACTTCTAAATGAGGCCCGTATATGTTGGGATTTCACCCAACTCCCATGCATCAACCTGGCTCTTACCGCACAACCGCGTCGTCAAATGCTTCACCTTGCGGTACTGTGGTGTTGACCGTGATACCGCAGCCTCTCATTGCTCTGACCGCAGTAGCGCGGTGCTACTGCTGCACTACGACTTCCTCCCTAAGCTCCTGTGGTGGTGTGGTGACTACTACCACACCGCAGTTAGTCTTTCAACCGCCTGCGGTGGCATGGTGACCACTGCTTCACCACGGTTTGTGACTTTGGGGTCTGCGATAGCGTGGTTAATCGCGGCCCCATGGTCTCTCTCCTTGCTCCTCGCGGTTGAGCGGTGTCCACCGTGGCACCACTGGGCCATTCTCTTTCCTCAGTGGTAAAGTGATATGGTATGTTTATTGGCGGTGGTTAAAGTGGAGTATGTGTTGGCAGTTATTTAAGTCAATAGGACAATATTTTAATATGATTTTGGACATGTTTTTAATTCGCAAGGACTATTACAACTTGGATATTTTAAATATCTTTATTTTTCCGTGATTAATGTTTTTTTTGGAGGGTATGTCCTATATATTTGTATGGGTTGATGTAATTTTCGATGGAAGTGAAGTTGGTGAATATTGCTCAGCAGAAGCAAAATAAATAAAAATAAAAATAGTGTAGTTGTTTTGATATAAAAAATTTGATGAAATTTTTTCTCGGTGTGTGTAATTTTTTTTTGTCCAAGTAAACTTCTTATCTTTGCCTCTAGCCTTCACGTGGTATTAGAGCAGGTTCTCCATATCTGTAGATTGTCTTAGAGTATCTGAAAAAATGGCTGCAAGCACAAGCTTGACTAATCCCTAGATCCCTTAGTTAAATGGAAAAAATTATGACTACTAGTCAATCACTATGAGACCTTTATTCTATTCACAAGATTTATGGGAGTTTGTTGAAAATGGATTTCCAGAGCCAACAAATGCAACAACATTCAATGCCTTGACACAAGCAGAGAAAGATTTACTGAAAGATAATAAGGACACAAAGGCTCTCTTTTTTATTCTTCAAGGAGTACATGAGAGTATTTTTCCAAGAATTTCAGCTGCAACCAGGTCCAAACAAGCATGGGACATACTACAAATTTCCTACCAAGGAATGGAGAAAGTCAAAATTGCAAAGTTACAAATACTGAGAAGAGAGTTTGAGACTCTGTACATGAAGGATGATGAGTCTATAGATTCATATTTCACCTAGATAATTGGAATGGTGAACCGAATAAGAACACATGGTGAGACACTAGAAGATGTCAAAGTGGTGGAGAAGATTTTGAGGTGTTTACCCATAAAATTTGAATCAATTGCAGTAACTATAGAGGAGACAAAAGACCTCACCTAGTATTTAGTTGATGAGATTTATGCTTCACTCATTTCTCACGAGCATAGGCTGAGTAGAAAAACTAATATGTAATTGAAGCATGTATTCAAGTCACAAGCTTCAATTAACCATGGAAGAGGTAGAGGAAGAAAAAATTTCAGAGCAAGAGGAAGAGGTTTCAAAAGAGGTGGAAGAAATAGCCTGCCAAGCTCAAGTGGAAGAGGCAGCACCCAAAACCCATCTCAGAATCAACCTCAAGGTCAGAGGTATGAAAAGTCTCAAGTCCAATGCCACTACTATAAATTTTTTGGACATTATATGAACAAGTGTAGGAAGAAACATTATGATTTTGGTAGACAAAATCATAATTTTACAAAAGAGAGTCAAGAACAAAGACCTGATAAGAGTACAATGTTTCTGGCCTGTAATGTAGCACAAGCTAGTGAAAAAGATGTTTAATTCTTAGACTCAAGCTATAGTAATCACATGACAGGAAATCTAGAATTGTTCACAAGTTTAGATGAAAATGTTAAGTCTAATGTCACCCTGGGTAATGACAACAAAGTGTCAGTAAAAGGAAAGGAAAATGTCAATATTCTAACCAATTAGGGGGAGAAAAAGTATATTTCTAATGTGTATTTCGTGCCAGGTCTAAAACACAATTTGATGAGTGTAGGATAGTTAGTTCAAAAGGGTTATAAAGTAACCTTCAAAAATGGACTGTGCACAATTTTAGACAAATACCCAAGTAGTTAGTTAATTGTTAAGATCAAAATGAAAAACAACATAATGTTTCCTTTGAGAATTCAGCTAGATTTGAACACAAATTATGCACAAGCACAAGAGATTACAACTGGTATTCAAACTATCTTTTAGGTAGAAGTAAAAGATGAAAACTGGCTGTGACATTTAAGATTTGGTCATTTGAATTTTGGTGGTTTGAATTTGCTTCATAGGAAGAGTATGGTCGAGGGAATACCTTTAATTGAAAAACCTGAGAGAGTTTTTGAAGGGTGTATTTTAGGAAAGCAACATAGAGAGTCATTCCCGGCAGGGAAATCAATAAGAGCTAAAGCCCCTTTAGAGATTGTTCACTCAGATCTTTGTGGTCCAATGTAGACACCTTCAATAGGTGGTAGTATTTATTTTTTGACTTTTATAGATGACTATTCAAGGAAGACATGGGTTTATTTCTTAAAGCCCAAAATGGAAGTGTTTGATTTCTTTCGTCGGTTCAAATATCTTGCTAAAAAATACAGTGGTCACTACATTAAAGTGCTGAGAATAGATAGAGGAGGTGAATACATTTCAAAAGAGTTTTTAAATTTCTGCAGAGATCATGGTATTCATAAGCAGTTCACTACTGGATACACAACTCAATAGAATGGGGTAGCTGAAAGAAAGAACAAAACAATAATGGAGATGGCTAGGAGTATGTTGAAAGCCAAACATCTAACAAATGAGTTTTGGGCTGAAGTTGTATCATGTGCAACATACATAATGAACAGATGCCCAACAAAAAGTGTCATGAACATTATTCCTGAAGAAGCATGGACTGGAAAAAAGCACAGTGTATCCCATATGAGATTTTTTGGATGTGTTGCATACGCACATGTACCTAATGAACTAAGAAGAAAGCTTGATAATAAAGGAGAGAAATGCATATTTTTTGGTTATAGTGATGATTCCAAGGCGTATAAGCTTTATAATCCAATAACTAAAAAGGTCATAATAAGTAGAGATGTTTAGTTTATTGAAGATGAAGCTTGGGATCAAAGTAGAGAAAGAATTGTTTATGTTTCAGTCAGTATCCATCAAGAGGAAAGTGAAATTTCTATACCAACAAATGTTCCTACTGCTGTACCAATTCAAACTTAGACAAGTGGTCAACTAGTGACACCTTCAAGCAATGTGAGAGCAACAACAAGAGGATTGCAAATGCCATCTACAACAAGATCTTCTGGTGCAAAACCTTCAAGTCCACATTCTGCAGATTCAAGTGATTTATCAAACCTAACACTAGCAAGCATGAGGAGACAAAAAATTAGAAGCATAAGTGATATTTACAATCAGAATGAAGGTGAAAATAATTCTCAACAATTTACACTCTTTGCATTCTGAAGACCCAATTCATTTTGAAGATGCAATTAAGGAAGATAAGTGGATAAAAACAATGGATGAAGAGATTGATTCAACTGAAAATAATCAAACATGGGATTTGTAGAGTCTTCCAAAAGACAAAGATGTAATTGGAGTCAAATGGATTTACAAGACAAAATTGAATGCAAACGGTGAAGTGCAGAAGCACAAAGCAAGATTAGTTGAAAAAGGTTATTCTCAACAACCTAGAATTGATTATACAAAGACTTTTGCACCTGTAGCCCGACTTGATACAATCAGAATGATTCTGGCCATAGTAGCACATAAAAAATGGTTAGTTCACCAAATGGATGTGAAATCAACATTCTTAAATGGCTATCTTGAAGAGGAAGTATATATTGAACAACCACCTAGATATGAGTTATTGGGACAAGAAGACAAAGTCTACAAGCTACAGAAAGCACTGTATGGTCTGAAACAAGCCCCAAGAGCTTGGTATAGTAGAATAGACAGTTACTTTACACATAATGGATTCATCAGATGCAACAGTGAATGAACACTGTACACCAAAATGAATGAAAATGGAAAAATCTTGATTATATGTCTATATGTAGATGATTTAATTTTCATTGGAGATCTATCAGTTGATTTGTTTAAAGGAGCAATGATGAAAGAGTTTGAAATGACAAACTTGGGTTTGATGAAATGTTTTTTGGGAATTGAGGTAAATCAAGATGAAAATGATATTTTTATCTCACAGGCTAAGTATGCAAGTGATGTTTTAAAAAGGTTTCATATGATAAACTGTAAATATGCTCCTACTCCAATGGTGATTGGTCTGAAGCTAAGAAAAGAAGACACAAGTTCAAATGTTAATTCAATCCTGTACAAACAACTCATTGGGAGTCTGATGTATTTAACAACCACAAGGCCAAAAATAATGTATATAGTCAGTTTAATATCCAGATTCATGGAAACACCAAAGGATACACATTGGAAGGATGGAAAAAGAATCCTGAGATACATAAGTTGAACGAAGAACTATGGAATCCAATATTACAGCTCAGAGGAATTTAAGTTGATTGGTTATATAGACAGTGACTGTGTTGGGAGCATCGATGACAGGAAGAGCACATTTGGCTATGTTTTTCATTTTGGCATAGGAGTAGTTCCATGGGCTTCCAAAAAATAGCAAATAGTCACTTTGTCATCAACCAAAGCTGAATATGTTACAACAACAAGTGCATCATGCTAGGTAGTTTGGATGAGGAGAGTACTGAAAGAACTTCAAAATGAGCAGTCAGAAGCTACAGATTTTTTTTTGTGACAACAATTCTGCCATCACACTCTCAAAAAATCCAGTTTTTCATAAGAGGAGCAAGCACATAGACACTCGATACCACTTTATCAGGGAATTAATCAACATCAGAGAGATCACTTTGGAATTTTTTAGGTCGGACGAGCAACATGAGGACATCTTCACAAAGGCACTAGCAAAAGAGTCATTTATTTTTCAAAGGGAGCGATTGGGCATTCAAGTCGGCAGAAGTTGTGTTCAAGGGGGAGTGTTGGGACTTCACCCAACTCCCACGTGTCAACCTAGCTCTTACCACACAACCGTGCCATCAAATGATTCACCTTGCGGTACCACAATGTTAAATATGATACCACAACCTCTCATTTCTCTGACTGTGGTAGCGTGGTGCTACCACTGCACCACGACTTCATCCCTAAGATCCCGCGGTGGCACGGTGACTACCACCACACCGTGGTTAGTCTTTCGACCGCCCGTGGTGGCACGGTGACCACTGATTCACCGTGGCCTGTGACTTTGGGGCTTGCGATAGCACGGTTAACCACGGGCCTGCAATTTCTCTCCTTGCTCCTCGCGATTGAGCGGTCTCCACCACGACACTACTGGGCCATTCTCTCTCCTTAGCGGTAAAGCCGTATGGTATGTTTATTGGTGGTGGTTAAAGTGGAGTATGTGCTGGAAGTCATTTAAGTCGATAGGACAAGGTTTTAATATGTTTTTGGACATGCTTTTAATTCGCAAGGACTATGACAACTTGGATATTTTAAATGTCTTTTTTTTTTTTCGTGATTAATGTTTTTTTTGGACGGTATGTCCTATATATTTGTATGGGTTGATGCAATTTTCGATGGAAGTGAAGTTGGTGAATATTGCTCAGCAGAAACAAAAAAATAAAAATAAAAATAGTGTAGCTGTTCTGATATAAAAATTTTGATGAATAAAATAATAAAATTTTCTGGGTGTGTGTAAATTTTTTTTGTTCAAGTAAATTTATTATCTCTGCCTCTAGCCTTCAATAGACTCTACTGCTACAATGGAGGAAATAAAAACAATATTACAATCACATCATAAATAATTAAAATGATTTTAAATTTTTTGATTCACACTACAATATTAAATAATAGATCTACCTCTATCAATTAAGAATAATTTGAAAGCCAATTGAAATATGAAATCCAAAAAAATATTGCAATGTTAACGAGGATATGTTCTTGTAAATTCATTTCTATTAGTAGGCCAAATCTCTTATGCCTGTGGAAAATGTGGAAAAAACTGCAATATTCTTCAGCAGTGGCTCCAAAAATGTATTCACTTCCAATGGCCTGTAATATAGATATCAACGGCTTCATGCGATCTCCACCAGTAATCTTCTCTTAAGTGTGAACCCTTTACCAACTACAACATGCTATTTGCAACTTCCTTTGGATGAACTTGGATCTGCATTTTTTAACTCATCTCAATCTAGCTCTGAGTTGAAAAAAAAGTGCACTGCTCGACCAAGCTATAGAAATATGTGGCTTCTCATTCTGGAACCAATACCCCCGCCCAAGATTAACATTTTGCATAGGTATGTAATGCCAAATTCCCCATGCCCGAACTCTTTTTCCAGGAACCCCAAAGCTGATCTCACAATTTATCAACTCAATAAAGTAATGGAGTGCATAGTTTATTGCGAGCAAGATCGGTTACATACCTATCTTGTCTGTTACATTCTCCACTTCTGCCAACAAAGCGTCTACTTCATCTTCCAACCGAAAGGATTTAATATTCCATATTCTTGAGTTGTAATGACGCACAGTCCATCAAACATCAAAATAAATGCAGTTTTTTTGAATGTACACAAATTGTTGGTTTTGGTTGTGATGCCATTGTAGGAATGCCTCTCGGTGTAAAAACTTAAAAAATAGTTTAATGAATTTAATTTATTTACTTTTTAATTTATACCTATACTTTATTTAGTTAATTTAATAATAATATTGTAAATCATTTTAAAAACTTTAAATGTCATATATATATATAAATATAAAATAACAATAATTATTTTCTTATATTATTATTATATATAAATTAAGAAATTTATTTTAAACTATTTACATTCCATCATTTATTAACAAAATAGCCTCCATTGTTTATTTATTTCACCAAACATTCGATACTGAGAAGGCATATTTTTTAGTTTTTCTTAATAATTTAACTTTCTCAATTGAATAGTTAAATTATGCCAGGAAATGAGACGTGACATCCTTCCCCTTTGGGAAGAGACATCATACCAATGTCTTATTAAATAAACACTGAAGTAATTAGAGCTTCACAATATGCTAAACAAGTATCCTAGTATACAAAGTCAAGTGTCACATTAAGCAAACAAAGTACAATATAATATAATTTTTTTAACTTCCCAAATCATTTAGCTTTCAAAACATAATAATCCTAAAGAATAATCATTAGTCAACTATAACATTCAAACAAACACAAGGTATGCACTCACAAAATACACTTGGCCAGCTATATGCAAAATACATGACATATAAACCTATGTGGTGTGTGCAAGATTCCAACATACTCATTAATTTCAATCAGCTAAACACCTCTACCTCAACCATGTTCTTGTCTTCGACATGTGCCTACACACACTTGCACTTAAATTTTCATCAATAGCGTTAGCCCATAAACCAAAATTGAAGCATATAAAAATCTAGCTCATAGTAATAACATGATAACTATTTAGATTTCATTTCTGTGCATCCATATTAACCATCAATTTCAATTTCAAATTCAAGCATTACATATCCAAACAATATTCACCGAGTTTACACACCAAAAAAATACATGCAACTCTAGAAGGGTAGCAAATGCATCAACCAGAAATTCATTGATCCAAAAATCAAGGCTTTGCAATTAAATAAATTTGAACACAAAGCATAAGAGAAAGATTCTAGTCTTCACTATCATGACACTCACTAAGACCCACCTATGGGTTAAACAACCCAACAATATAAAAAAATTATTATTGGGAGAAGGCCAACAACCACTATAAGATTTCACAATATATCCAATTCCTTAAATAGAAATACATCTACTTCTAGCCTTAAGTTAGGACCACCTTTAAATGACCAAGGATAAACTCTTAAATCTACCAAGATAACTTCAATTGACAACTTAACATGGATAGATATATATTATGTAATGTATTTTCCATAATAATATGAGCACATTTAGTTGGTGAATTAAATCAATTCTAACCATCTACTAGAATACATATTCAGTAATGTTGCGAACATAGATAGTCACATATATAAATTTACTCAGACATCATTTAATTCTGCAAACACTTCAATACAAGATTTGAATACACTTTATGCAATTCTAAACACAAAGATATTCACACACATCAAAGTCACCATAGGAATACAATCATTTCATAAAAATCTACTATTTGATTAAATACAATATTCTTGATTTAATTTATTTTCAAATAACACAAACACCAAGATTTAGCACACTCTCTGTGATCTACTCCCTTGTATATTCTATCAGGGGTTTGTTGCGAACATGATAGGGAACAACACATTACAAGAAACACAATTGAAAATTTCAAACATTTAGAATAGCCACCACAAAGATAAAAACACAACCCAAAAGGAAAAATTATCAACTCCAACAATAAATTATAAATTGCACACAATGAAATAATAAGTCAAGTGTGACTAAGGGCCACAAAATAGATAGATGTAAAATTTTGGTGACTACTCTGTTCTTGAAGGAAATTAAAAATTCAATGCCAATTCACGAGTAACAAAGAGAGAATTTATCAAAAATCAAAATAAAGCATCAACCATGGTAACATGAATACACAAACTATGTGACTAAGGTTAGCCACATTTGAGGGAGTGACAAATGCACTACACTTTAGGGTGCTACTTCAAAAGTGTGTTAGGGAGAGTATGCTTAAACACAATACAAACATAACCCATCAATTTTACTCAACCATTCCCAATGAGAACCACACTAACTCATACACTACAACTAGACATGATTACATTATGATGCAAGAAAGTATATGCAGGGTTTACCATAAATTATATCATATAACATTAGGGATTTTATCCATGTACCACTTTCACAAGAAATTTTACAATTACAATTACATGCAAACATTACTCACCTCATACTTCACTACTACATGGTAAAATAAAAAGGATTCTATGCCTTCCACAAAGAACATTATAACCAAGGTTTTAAGACAATTTAGCATAGTGTTGGTCTAATCAGCATAATTTATTTTACACTTGAACATGCACTTCATGCAAGAGGAAAACAATTTCAAATACTCATTTAGGTTCTTATCATAATTCGAAGGAAAAAATGATTTGGGGACATAAGTCATTGACCCAAATGTTCTATTATGATAATGCAACATTCCATCCATGCACTAACATAAGCCCTTCACACATATGATGATACTTCACTAAGAACACAATGCATAATGCATCGCAGGCAACATTATTAGAAGAACACATTTTATAATTCAAGCATACCCACATTGCTTCCAAAGCACAAGTCACATAAGGCATTTCTGTTAAAAATGAAGGTAAATTTGTAGCTTTAAAACTTGTACAACTATTATATTGTAGATCTAATTAAGTATTCTTTGTCATAATTAATAGTGCATGATTAATTTGTTTAGATCAATTCTTTGTAAAATATTATTCTATTTTAATCAATTTTATCATTTATAGAACTAGACAAAAGATTGTAGAAGAATGCAGACAGAAGATAGAAGTGACACAACATATACGTGGAGAAACCCTTTCAAGAAAAAAATCCACTAGAACCGATACTGCTTGTATTATTTAACCTTAGAATAATATTACAATAACACTGTATCAATCCTTGATTGATATGCTTCTTTTCTCTTCAACAATGCTTCTTCACAACCTGCGATAAAATCATATGAAACTCTCTACAACTTGCTGCAATAAATAGGCAATTATGAGCTTTGTAAAATCCTAAGAGTTGAAAATTACAAAGCATTAAAGCCTCTCTCAAAAACATGTGCCTAAAATTTTCAAGTAGAGTTTCACCTCCTAAACATAAGTCAAACTAAAGTCTTCCGCAAAGTTGGCGCCCCAAACTGAGCACTTAACTGAACTTTGGTCTCAAAGATATCTTGGAAGCTTCTCCTCAAAGTTGGCACCCAAGAATGGGCCCACTTAACTGAACCTTGTAAATATCTTCTCATGCAAAAGGTGTTAACTAAAAGATGCCAACTTGGGTGCCCAAGGTGGGTCCAAGTCAATTTGAGTTAATTGAAATATATCTCTCCATCAATTTATGCAAACAATGTGCATGCTTGATCACCTCCTCTTAACTGAATGTATCCACTTGTTATCAATCATGCAACTGAAGTTATTAGCCATGCAACTCAAAGTAACTGCATGCAACTTAAGTTAACTAGCATGCAACTCAAAATAACTACATGCAATTGAAGATAATTGAACTGAATTGAACTAAACTGAACTAAACTGAACTGATACTGAACTAAACTAAACTGAACTGGTACTGAACTGATACTAAACTGATACTAAACTGATACTGAACTAATAGTGTCACTCCACTCTTGTAAATATCAATCCCTACTTTTTAGGAACAAGACATGCATTATTGAAGTGCTATCAAAACCTCCAAATAGTTAACTGAAGCAAGGTGGGTTCCACCTTCCATGTGGGTGCCCCATGTGCTCCTATTATTTAGGAACTCAAAATGGATGCCCTCACATGTTCCTATTATTTAGGAATAATTACAAATGTCAATTTAAATGTTTATTTCATTTGAATTTAATCTCTTTCTAATCCTAGTGTTGGGGAACACTTTCCAAGGACTTAGGAGATACATGAAATATGTTTAGGATTGCAATTAAATGGCATCCTATTCCCAACATTCTCCTACTTGACATTATACATTGCAATTATTCTAAACAAGGAATCATTATTATAAATCAAGTATAGGACTCAAGTCCAATGGCCTTCCTACACCATGAGAACTTATCTGCAACATTGATCAAAGTGTCAACTTTCTCAATCAATACCTTTCCCAAGTCTCTGTAGTATCCATTATCACCCACCAATCAATCCATGCCAACTTCAAATGCAACCTACATAATCATGAAGCTCCAAGCAAATGATTAATACTCAAAACCAAAAAAAAAAACTACATCCTCTCCAAATTTCATGAAGATAACCATATCCTACCAAAGATCCCACTGAATTGTGATATGGAGCTATACATGGCAACAAGATAAACGTCAAACCATTACTGTAAAAAAAATCACACTCAAACATGTAACCAAGCTATCCATAACATTGTGATAAGAATCTCCTAAATGAAGATCATCCATGGCCTCAACACAATCAAATAATCTGCTGTTAATGATACAACTCCCAAAAGGTCAAGTAAAACTATAATCTTTAAACCAAGAAGATCAAACTCAAGGTAACAATCCCCATAACTGAAAATCAACCCATAAACTATGTCATAACATCCTCAAAATGAATCCTCCAAAACTAACTATCCATAGCTCAAGATCCATATCTATGAAAGATGAAACATATAAAATCATACTAAACCATCCTTAAATGAGTCTCCTTAATCAACCATGAATCAAATGAATCCCATGAGAAATCAAAGCATGAAATATAACACATCTAAAAGATATAATGAGAAAATACCTCTCAAATAAATAACTTGCGTGTAGACCAAGAGTGTGGAATAAGAATGCTCCTCCAAGATAACCAAGCCATCATGACTCACTTCAAGAACAATATCCTCTATCAGTCTATCATGAACGCACGTTCATACCAAGGTGGAAGATCCTTGGTCTTCCTACTGAAACCTCCAAAGAGTAACCATCTCAAGCAAATGTCTTTAATCACAAGAGAACTCCAACCATCACCTACACCTCTAAGTATCCATGAGGACCTGTAACCAATCAATAAATGCCAAACTCCAAATACAACATAGCACCATCATGAAGTAATCAAGCAAATGATCAATGTACTCAATACAAAGAGAACTATACATGATCAATGTCAAAGCTCCAACTGTAGAATTAGTAACCTATCATGACAACATGATCAAACCATCTCCTCCTAGGAGATCATATGTACCAAAACATACATCTTGGTCTTAAGAAAAAATGTAATATGCCAAACTCTAAACTAGTATCAAGAGAATAACATGACATCATAACAAATATACTTTAAACCAAGAAACCATATCTTCAATCACATGAAGATATCCATACTAGTGATGCATCTGCATCATTGCCAACAACTCTAACTGAATTGTGATATCGAGTCACACATGGCAGTGTGACAACCATCCTCTCCATGAAGATCATCCAGGTCATCATCCGAGGATTCCTCTATAGAAGTATCATAACTCATTTTCTTGTTCTTACAATCCTTCTTGATATGTCCTAATTTCCCATAGTTCCAACACTTTACCTTACTCTTACCAAGGGTGTTAGACCATCCTTTGGAATTAGCCTTTCCTTCCTTGTCTCCCTTAGGTTCATTTTTCTCAGGCCTTCCTCTTACAAACAATGCATCTTGGGATTTCTCTTTAGACTTTCTCCTCATCTCCTTTGATAGGAGAATAGGAATTATATTGTCCATCTTTGGATCTGCACCACTACCACTGATAGCAACAATTAGATTTTCCCAAGACTCTAGTAAAGAAAAAAGTAACAAAATGCATTTATCTTCATCTTCTAGCTTTACATCTACAGATGCTAACCGACTCAAAATAAAATTGAAATCATTTAAACGATGCGCAACAGAATCACCATCTTTAATCTTCAAAGAATACAACTGTCTTTTCAGATACAACTTATTAGTAAGAATTTTGGTTTGATAAATATCACCTATTCTCTTCCATAATTTATATGTAGTAGTTTCATTTGAAACATTCAAGAGAACAACATCAGTAAGACATAATCTTATGGTTCCTCTTGCCTTCTTATCAATCTTAGCCCAATCCTCATTTGACATAGATGAAGGTGTCTTTTTATCATTACAAACAACTAACCACTGATCTCTCTCTTTAAGGAGATCCTCCATTTTTAGTTTCCACATCTCATAACTAGATCCATTGGATCTCTCAATATCTAGATGAGAAGTAGAAGTCATTGCAACACACTTCTTTTACAAATCTTCAATAACACAATAGGAAAAGCTCCCACTAGAGCCAAAAAACCTTCAAAGTTTTAAGAGAAAGGTGTCCCAAACCCTTAACCAACCATTAGCTCTGATACCAATTGTTGAAAATGAAGGTAAATTTGTAGCTTTAAAAATTGTACAACTATTATATTGTAGATCTAATTAAGTATTCTTTGTCACAATTAATAGTGCATGATTAATCTAATTAGATGAATTCTTTGTAAAAGATTATTCTGTTTTAATCAATTTTATCATTTATAGAACTAGACTGAAGATTGTAGACAAAAGATAGAAGTGACACAACATATACGTGGAGAAACCCTTTTGAGAAAAAAACTCTGCCAATATCGATATTGCTTGTATTATTTAACCTTAGAATAAGATTACAATAACACTGTATTAATCCTTGATTGATATGCTTTTTTTCTCTTCAACAATGCTTCTTCACAACCTGCAATAAACTCATATGAAACTCTCTACAACTTGTTGCAATAAATAGGTAATTATGAGATTTATAAACTCCTAAGAGTTGACAATTACAAAGCATTAAAGCCTCTCTAAAAAATCCATGCCTAAAATTATCAAGTAGAGTTCCACCTCCTACACATAAGTCAAACCAAAGTCTTCCTCAAGGTTGGTGCCCCAAACTGAGCACTTAACTAAACTCCGGTCTCGAAGATATCTTGGAAGCTTCTCCTCAAATTTGGCACCCAAGAATGGGCCCACTTAACTGAACCTTGTAAATATCTTCTCATGCAAAAGGTATTAACTGAAAGATGCCAACTTGGGCACCCAAGGTGGGTCCAAGTCAATCTGAGTTAACTGAAACATATCTCTCCATCAATTTATGCAAACAATGTGCATGCTTGATCACCTCCATGTTATCTGCCATGCAACTGAAGTTATTAGCCATGCAACTCAATTCAACTAAGATGCACTCGAGTCAACTAACATGCAACTCAAAGTAACTGTATGCAACTCAAGTTAACTAGAATGCAACTCAAGTTAAGTAGCATGCAAATCAAAATAACTACATGCAACTAAAGATAATTGAACCACAACTGAATTGAATTGAATTGAATTGAACTAAACTAAACTAAACTAAACTGATAGTGCCACTCCACTCTTGTAAATATCAATCCCTATTTTGTAGGAACAAGACATGCATTACTGAAGTGCTATCAAAACCTCCAAACAGTTAACTAAAGCAAGGTGGGTTCCACCTTCCATGTGGGCACCCCATGTGCTCCTATTATTTAGGAACTCAAAATGGATGCCCTCAGATGTTCCTATTATTTAGGAATAATTACAACTATCAATTTACACTTTCTTTTCATTTTCATTTCATTCGAATTTAATCTCTTTCTAATCCTAGTGTTGGGGAACACTTTCCAAGGACTTAGGAGATACATGAAATATGTTTAGGATTGCAATTAAATGACATCCTATTCCCAACAATTTCATGTAACGCCCCACCAAGGAACTCAAATATTATTTCAAAATCCCCTTTTCATGCAAAAATAACCAATTTTATTAACTGTTTGGGAGGGCATGTTGCTGCATGTAAAACCCTTTTAATTTATCATTTAATTCTATCTTTATTGATCACTACCATTATTCAAATATTTATATTTATATATATATTATTAACTTAAACCTTACATTATAATTTTATTTGCTCATCACTATAATCATATATATATGCATTTATATTTACTTTACAAAATTATTTTTTAATTAAATAATTCTATTTTAATGTGACAATTAATTAGAAACATTAATCAAATGGACTAAATGCCAAAAAATACCTGACCACAAAGCGAGGTCGAAAAGGAAGATTACAAACAACACTGATGGACCAAACCAACCAAATTGACCACATAGACAAGGTGTAGAAATGGATACTTATCCACTTCAAGGATGATGGTTGAAACAAGGGACCAAGTGCTACCTCCGTTCACAATTTCATTAGGTTTTGAGGCATGCTGAGACTTGTGAATTCAGGTGGAGTCGATGCCTAATACTTGCAACCTACAACACAGAAAACGGTCAAGCATCTACATAATCATTCAATCAGGCACTCTGTGAAAGGAAGTCGCAATGTAGCAGGGTACTCACGAATGAGTAATGTGACACTGTCCCTTTTACCAAAACATATCAAACAAGTAACCATATCAACACATAACAATTAGTTTCTTAACAATAGATAAGAACAATTACCAAATAATCACATAATTCACATTATCAAATAAAACCATATATTAACCATACCATGTGCATAAAACTCAAATAACAAAAATGTCATCATAAGAACCATATTAGAAATAAGCTCAACATCAAACAGTGCATCATAATGCCTCATCTCAAAACAAAACAACTGTTAGTCTATCAAAGAAAATCATGAGGGGCACTACATCCTCCCCCTAGAATCAAACTTACTCTAGGAATCCTGCAAACAAGATAGGGTACAATTCTCGTATCCGGGATGCATCCTCCCAAGTAGCTAAAGACTCATCATTAGGATCCCACTAGACCCTCACCTTCTCAACATCTTGACCCTTGAGGGAAAGTATCCTATGCTATAGAATTCCCACGAGCTCCAAAGCCAGCTGCCTGTCCTCTACATGTAAAGCATTCCAATCAAGGACATGCGAAATATCAAATAATATGGCCTGAGAAAATAAACATGGAATACATCGTGGATGCACGATAGATTGGATGACAAAGAAAGATGGTACACAACAGGACAGATCCTCTCCAAAACCTCGAATGACCCAACAAAGTGCGATGCGATCTTAGAGCCTTTTCCATAGTGGATTGAACTCTTTCGTGGATGCACCCACAAGAATACCCGATCACCAACAAAAAAATGGCGGTCAATCCTATGAGCATTTGCATACTTCTGCCTATTGTGTGCTGCCACCAAATGCTCTCTAATACAAACAACCTATTGCTCCATCTCCTAAAGCATCTCGGGTCCTAGAAGGACTCTGTCCTCAAGACAATCCCAACTTAGTGGGGTCCGACAAGGACAACCATACAAAGCCTGGAAAGGAAGCATACCAATAGAACTGTGGTATCCATTATTGTACACAAAATCAACTAAGTACATGTAGTCCTCCCAACGAGTCTACAAATCTATGAACATGTCCTCAAGGACCTGGTTAACCCTCTCGGTCTTCCCATCTATCTTAGGATGGTAAGTAGAACTAAAGTTCAATTGAGTCTCCAACACATGATGCAAGGATGTCTAAAGTGCTGAAGTGAACACTGGATCTCTATCAGAGATAATCCTATGGGGAATCCCATGCAATCTGACTATATCCTCCATGAAAATCCTGGCCAATGAAGATGCATTATATGAGGACTAAACAAGAGAGAAGTGTTCCACCTTAGTCAACCTGTCCATGGTGACCATGATAGCATCATGATGATGAGAAGATACATGAAAATCAACTATAAAATCTACTGAAATGATGTCCCATTTCCATTCTGGATTAAGATGTGGTTGCAAAAGACCTATGGGGTGCTAGTACTCTACCTTAACCCTCTGGCACTCCAAACACCTCGAGACAAAATTTGCAATATCCCTCTTCATTTTGACCCAAAAATACAACCGACAGAGGTTTGCATGCATCTTCTTGACACCTTATGAGCCGAGTAGGGTGCCTGATGTGCCTCTGACATAATTAGGGTGCGAAGACCCTTTGAAGGAGGAACATAAATGTGACCCAAGTGCCACAAGAGACCATACGACTCAAGAGAATAACCTACAAATCTACCCTCCAAGGCTTTTCCTGACTCAACCTCAGACCTCACCTCTTGGTACTAATTGTCTGTAAGAAGCACTGCAAGGATTTGAATCCTAAAATATACTCCAAGAGTCAATGCAGAAAGCTCATGCCTCCACCGACTACGAGCATCTACTACAACATTCTCCTTTCCCTAGATATACTTCACCTCAAAATCATACTCATTCAAGAACTCCTTCCACCACCTCTTCCTAGCATTCAGGTTTGGCTGCGTGAAAATGTGCTGTAAACTATAGTGATCACTATGCAAATCAAACCGATGCCCCAACATAAAATTTCTCCATCACACCAAGGCATGAATGACAATGACTAAATCCAAGTCATGCATATGATAGTTTAAATTATGATCCTTGAGTTTGTGAGACTCATAGGCTATCACGTGACCATCCTGCATCAATGCTACTCCTAGACTCTCCAAAGATGCATCAGTGCACACCACAAAATCTCCAGTAGGATTAGGAACTGCCAAAATAGGTGCACTAGTCAACCTCTCCTTAAGAGTCTAAAAGGCTACTTGGCACTACTATGAACAAATGAACTTCTTCCCTTTCCTTTGAAGAGAAGTTATAGGGTGAGCAATTCTTGAAAAACCTTGCACAAACCACCAATAATAACCTGCTAACCCCATAAAACTGTGAACCTCAAAAACATTATTGGGTGCATGCCAATCCATGATGGCTTGGATCTTTGAAGGATCCATGACAATACCCTCTCCTGAAATGACATGACCCAAATATCTCACCTCTGTTTAAAAGAATTCACACTTTGCCAAATTTGCATATAGTCGATTTTCCCTCAAACACTGCAATACCTACCGTAAATGCTCCTCGTGCTCCTCCATAGTACTCAAATATATCAAAATATCATCCAAGAACATAAGGAAAAATCTATCAAGGTAGGTGTGGAACACTCCATTCATTAAACTCATAAATATAGATGGTGCATTCGTTAACCTAGACGACATAACGGTGAACTCATAATGCTCATAACGAGTATGAAATGTAGTCTTATGAATGTATGCCTCAAAGATACGCAACTAATGATACCCCAACTTAAGATTAATCTTTGAAAACACCTTGACTCCCTTAATCTGATCAAAGAGGTCATCAATCCTCGATAAAGGATATATGTTCTTTACAATCACCTTATTCAATTGTTGATAGTCAATACATAACTGAAGCGATCTGTCCTTCTTCTTCACAAAAATAATTTGTGATCCCCAAGGAGAGACACTAGGATGAATGAACCCCTTAGCCAAAAAATCCTCAAGCTGCAACCAAAGCTCCTTAAGCTCTTGAGTGGTCATCCGATACAGAGCTCGAGAAATAGGTTCTGCTCCAGGAACAAGATCTATCCTGAAATTGATGTCACACTTAGGTGGAAACCTTGGAATATCACTAGGGAAGGTGTCTACAAAATCCCTAAGGATAGGATGAGTATTGAGGGACACCTCTCGACTCTCCCCTAACTACAAATCATTAACCATCATAGCAAATAACTGACAACCCTAACACATACATCTCCTCAACTGCATAGAAAAAAGCATACACAAGGAAATGGGTCTCTGAATGCCAACTAACTCTACCTCCCTGCCTAAATCATCCATACATTGCACTTACTTACATCAATAATCTATCACTGCTTGATGAGCATCTAACCAATCCATACCCAACACTATGTCGTAAGATCCTAGGGGTATAACGCGAAGATCCATCATGGTAAAACGAGTACCAATCTTCAAACCACATCCATACACAAGGGATTCTACCACTACTCTACCTCTGGAGGCCAACTCGACCTACCACCTATCATCCTACTTTGCTGCCACCAATCTACATCACACCACTAAAGAAGGGGAAATGAATGAATTAAAAGAACCAGAGTAAAAAAGGATAGAAACATCAATACCCTGCAACACACTTGTGGTCTCCACAACTGTGCCCTGATGCTCTACTTGGCTCTTATCAACCATTGTAAACACTCAATGTGACCTACTTGCATCACCTACTATCGATTCTAAAGCTACCGACCTCTGACTGAATCCTAACGTGCCCTTTTGAGGACACTGCTTGGTAATATGGCCTTGTTGGCCGCAAGAGAAACATCCTGTGCCTCTGCCATACCCCCTGAGGGTGCACTGCACTGCTAGAAACTACCTCTACTAACTACAAACTGTGTGCTCTGAGCCATATGGTTAGCATGATAATACTTGGCTCACTGCCAACTCTAGTGTTTCCTAGACTGAAACCCACTACCTTGTTGATTCTAAAAAATTCTTAGGTTTTGACTGGGAACACTGTTGTTGTTGCTGCTACTGTCCACCCTTAGCGGGTGCATGATGGATCCTAGAGGAACCCATTGCCTGAGATTGACCTCCTTGAGACCTGAAGCCTACTGGAGGCACACTACTAATTTGCACACATGTATGACCTCCTAGCACCATGGCCAAATTCTCCTCTACCAATTTAGCCTTCTATACTTCCATCTCCATGGTCTTCAACTCAAAGACATAGACTCCCCTGCTGATATGGGCATTCAAACCCCTAATGAAATGCTGAACCAACATGGCCTTATCATCACCAATACCTGCATATTGCTTAAGATCATAGAACCTATGCTCATATTGCTCCATAGACATAGCCATCTGTCTTAACTCGTGAAACTCATCAACACGACATCGCCTCCAGTGATCTGACAAGAAGAAAGATCTAAACCTCTCTAGGAATATTTCTACACAGACATCTCCAAAGAACAAGTCTTAGATTTTGAGGCGAGGATATCAAGAGGGAAAACATAAACTATAGAGTCTAAGAAACTAAGACAACATAATGGGCTCCTATAAAAACATAGTACCTAGTGTGTAGAACTTGGGCTCTAATACCAAGTGTAATGCCTCGCCAAAGAACCTAGATATTATTTCAAAATCCCCTTTTCATGCAAATATAACCAATTTTATTAACTGTTCAGGAGTGCATGTTGTTGCATGCAAAACCCCTTTAATTTATCATTTAATTCTATCTTTATTGATCACTACCATTATTCAAGTATTTATTTATTTATTATTATTTTTTTATTAGACTGCAGGAATCGGGTAGCACGACCCCCTATAAACTGCAGTGCGCCTGGTAAACTTTTTAATGTGACCGGCGACGCTGGCGCGACACGCCCTCCGGTACCACGAGGGTGGGGGAGACTAGACGTCGTGACCAACCTCCTGCAATAGGAAAGATTTAGCCAACCGAGCTAGGGCCCCCACTCCATCTATTTTTATTTATTAACTTCAACCTTACATTATAATTTTATTTTCTCATCACTATATTCATATATATATATATATATATATGCATTTATATTTACTTTACAAAATTCCCTTTTAATTAAATAATTCTATTTTAATGTGATAATTAATCAAAAACATTAATCAAATGAATTTAAATCAAATGGACTAAACACCAAACAATACCTGACCACAAAGTGAGGTCGAAAAGAGAGATTGCAAACAACACTGATGGACCAAACCAACCAAACTGACCACATAGACAGGGTGTAGAAATAGATACTCATCCTATTCAAGGATGATCGTTGAAACAAGGGACCGAGTGCTACCTTCGTTCAATAATTCCATTGGGTTTTGAGGCACGTTTAAACCTATCAATTCAGGTGGATTCGATGCCTGGTACTTGCAACCTACAACACATAAAACAATCGAGCATCTACATAATCATACAATCAGGTACACCATGAAAGGAAGTCGCAACATAGTAAGGTACTCACGAATGAGTAATACGACATTGTCTCTTTCACAAAAAACATATCAAACAAGTAGCCACATCAACTCATAACAATTAGTTGCTTAACAACAGATAAGAACAATCAACAAATAATCACATAATGCTCATGATCAAATAAAACCATATATTAACCATACCATGTGCATAAAACTAAAATAACAAAAATATCATCACAAGCATCATAATAGCAATAAGTTCAACACCAAACACTATATCATAATGTCTCATCTCAAAACAAAACAACTGTCAGTCTATCAAAGAAAAGCATGAAGGGAAATACAATACTTCAATATGAAATAAATAAATAAGAAATGTTTTGTTTTCAAACAACATATTCTTTCAAGCATTTGTTTCAAAGATAAAGATTAACTTCAAAAATTAATGGAACCTGGATTCAATCGATTGGTTGAGTTGAAGATTGATGTCGGGCTCCGAATTCCAAATTTGCAGCTCTAGTCACTTCAAAGATCCCAACAATTTTACAGAATTCCAATTCCAAAAATCCATCGTACTTGAAATTTTTAGGCAATTTACTTCCTACAACCAACAACATGAAAACCTCCAAAAACAATAAAATATTCACGGGAAGAAAAATAAGATTATTCCCCAATTTGTATATCTTGCAACCATTGCATTCGATGTGATAAAATTTGCTTACACCTATCAAATGCATTTGCTTGAAAGTTTCTTATCCCTCTCAATAAATCCATTCTATGCTTAACCTATAGTTTTTCTTTCCCCATAGTCGAATATTTCTGTTGGGAAATTTCATAAACCCTTTCAATTTTAGTTGGGTGCACTGCATACTCTATTTTCAAGAGGCAAAATTGTTCTGAGGCCTATCCCCAAACCTTTTAGCGTCCCCTGTGTTTGGCCTTGGCATTGACCTAGCCATGGCCGGATGACTCCTTTTCTTCCAGTGGCCATGCCACCACAACATATTTTAGGGTTTAGACGGTTGTGGAACACGTTCTATTTTGTGTTTTCATTCAGTATGCTTGGTATTATGGAGTTCGGCGGACTTGTTTATGTTTCTTTGATTTTTTTTAATTGATGAACATACTATGTTGTGCGCTTTATATTCCTTACTGAAGGCTTTGTTTTGTTTTTCAATTTGATAGCTTTATTAGACATTCTCTTATATCAACATCTTTTAGTTGTGTCTATATTCGATATTGTACTTCAAACCCCTTTCAATGGTTTCAATAATGTGGGTATTCGATATGGTGTTTGTTTCATTCATTGAATTACCTTAAGATGGGAATTCGATTTCTAAGTTTTGTTTTGGTAATTGGTATCTATGCTTTGCATCTTATAATATGATGCTTATATTTAAGCTAAGGTCATTTGTTATTTTTTATTTAATGAGCATGCTTATTTAATATGCTTGAATGCATTGTATATGCGTTATATTTGGTATTTACATGAATTGACATTTGATATTTATATATCTATATATATGTGCACGTATATATATATATATACACACACATATATTATGTCACAATTTAATCTAACATTTTTCACTGTAATGTAAACAACATTCCGTCAATTTAAAAAAAAAAAACATATATATATATATATATATATATATATATATATATATATATATTATGATAGGTATATTCTGGTTATGAGAATTAATTGTTTATGTTAGTTCAATGTATTAGAGATTAAATAAAGAAAATTGTTTATTATAATTGGATAATTGAAGGACTGGATTAAATAAGTGAATTGGATTTCCCTTTTTGTTGTATAGTGAGTGTTGAGCTCTTTTACAAATATTTATTAGTTGAATAGTGAAAAAATTACCTTGTAGTTGGTTATTGAGTGCAATAGTTATCATGGAAATAATGTCTTTCATAGATGTAATGTTGTTTGATTATTTGTATGGAATATTGTGCTTGATTTTGAAAATGGGATTATTTTGGTTATTATATAAATGAGAGTCTATTGTGCAAGTTGTTAAATTGGCTTCCAAAGGCTTGGGAGGGGGAGCATTTTGTATATATGGCTCTTTTGATGATTTCACTTTGGAAGTAGTTGGCTTTGTGTATGTGTTGTGTGCAAGAGGGTTTATGCCTTGCACTGTGTATGGATTCATGTGATTATGTTTCATGTACAAGTTGGTTTATACCTTGTTTGTTGTTGTTTTTGGCTTACTAGTTGCAAGTAGGGGGAGTGGCTCTCAATGGGGGCCAAAAACCAAAGTGGTGTCCAGGACAACCCATTAAGGAGTTTTCTTAATCTAGTGATAACCTAATAATGAACTAGGGGAATGGGTAGATTTCACATTAAGCAAGATAATGGATGCCTCACCCATACCTGTAGTGCTTGTTTAGGCTAAGGATGGGTTGAGAAGGCCTTGTTGGCAAGATCATCTTCCTTGTCCACACGAAAGGAATGCTGGTTCTGCATGTGTCTCTTTATGGGGGTCGGGGTCTAGTGAGAGACTGCCAGGAAAAACCATATTAGGTCCATGCAATGAAACTCTTCCCCATTGTAGTCTAGCATTCCCTGGATTTGTTTTCTCCTTCTATTATGTGTTTACTCTAGAAGAAATGTAAGTATTTTATGTTAAGTTAGTATTGTTAGCAATATTGTGTTGGAGTCATGTATAGTCTTGTTTTTGTTAGCCTATTTTCTTCTTGATTGACTATTTGCAGTGGGACCATGTGTTATCTCCTAGCATGGGGGGTGGACCTTAGGGTTCCACATGGTTGGGAGGTTTGTGCTATTTATTCCATTGGGTACTCTTGCTTCATGTTTGTATGCTTGAAGATTGCTAATGGTGTTGTGGACTTTTGTACCTGTTCCAGATTGAGTGGACTATCTTTTATGTATTTTTATTGTATCATGTATGAGTTGTACCATTATTTGTAATTTGATATAATCTTCCCCATTGTATTTGGGGAAGCTTTGTTGTAAACTTTGTAACAATGTAACGGTTGTTAGATGAACTCTCTTGTAATAGAAATAGTTAAATGATGTATTTTGCATATATTTGATATTTGGAAGTGTTCTTTGATGATGTTTATTTGATGACATAGTATGGAAGTAAATTAATAAAGAATAATTTAATGTGATGGTTTTAAATGAACTTTGATTGTTAGTCATATCATGTTATCTTTATAGTTAATGAATAGATTCTAGTTCTTTTTTATTAGATATGTTAGTAGCATAGTCATGGAACCTTAGAGGACTTAGAGTTGAGATTATGTTTTATGAAATGTGATGCAAACTATTGTTGTTTACTTTAAAAAAAAAGTTGTTCCATTCTTATGTATTAGTTGTGTTGTCCTCTAGGGTTCCCAGGGCGTTACATTTCATAATTCTCTATCATGAGTTAAAACACTATCACCAATTCTAATCAATGCATCGATAACCATACATCCAAGAGAACACACAAGTATAATCAAGACCACTCAAGGGTTTCCATGCATTCAATCTTATTAGAAATCAAGACATATAGAGATAGCAATCACATATGAAAACACCTCTTGGTAAAGTCAAGGGTCTAACCAAACCTCGGTAGAAGGCACTTCTAAAACATATCATACTAGATAAAATAGAATAATATTGGTTACCAAAAACACAAACACACATTTGACAAAGACCCATCCAAAGTTCTCACACAGTGAGTGAAACAACAAAGAGGGATCATTCCCCACTCATGAGACTATTCAGGAGTATTTTTCCATTCCCAACAAGTGCATTACATTCTAAGAGGTAATCTTCATCATCAAATACACGACATGGGTTGGTTCATACCAGACTTACTAAATGTGACTCAAGGAACCCATACTAGGAGTCAAACATTGACTCACTGACACAAGTACTTTCATGATCATGCATTAGGTATTGAAAACCACATGGGCAATGCATAACTCAAAGATCCAAGTGCTTCCATAATGGCTATAAAATGATCTGGATCAAGTTTTGCATCTTGGCATAGCAAGCCAAGGCCCTAGTGTTTAACCTAGAGCTCTGATACCAAATGTAAAGTACAAACCTCATATAACAATAAATAAATAATATTGGCAAGAAATACTTTTATTTTTGATATAATAAGAGAATTATCCTCATTACATGCCTTGACAGGCATTTGACATCACATTCCTGCATAGGAAAAAAGTATAAAAGATATTAAGATACAATGATTGACTTGGGTAGACCCTTGCTAACAAGTCATAATAATAATATATGAAAGTGAAAACAATGTACATATACATTGGAATCACCCACAATGTAATAGATGTACAAACTGGAAGTATATATGCTAATAACAAGTAAATAGTAAAGTCTCTAATTGCCATCGATGCTCTCATAGTCATCTGCAAATCAGTAGACGAGAACATGGTCCCAGAAATTTTTTCACCCAACCACGAAGCTTACGCTTCCTCAAAGAGTTGTTCTTGACATGAAGAACCACCAACCCTACACGAGATACTTAGAAAAAATAAATCAATGTACAAGATAAAATTTGGTGCATGCCTAATATATCTACATGCATTTTTATTATATAGAGCATTCTATGATTGATACTAGGATATGTCAGAGAGAAATATAAATAAATAATCCATCTATCTCAATGGTCTAAAGAAGCTCGACCAAGCATAATGTCGTATATAGTAAAATAAAAGTAGATCTGGAAAAAGAAAAATCTACACTCCTTGATACCCACATTCGACACCTATCCCAGAAGGTAACTTTCCAAAAACACTCATAGAAGACATAATATAAGCACTCAGGATTTAACAACCACATACAAGCTAATCACAGTAAGTAAACGCTCAAGAATACAAAATCATATAAGATAATCACAAAACTCAAGAATTGCAATAACATATTCAAGAATAACAATGAATACATAAACATTCTTATCCTTTCATGTTAATGATTAAATTCACATCTTTCATCAATTCAGATCTTCCATGCCTAAAAAAGAAAACAATAATATATATACACACACACACACAAGATTTGTGGTTCATCTATTTTACAATCGACTAGCTATAAATGTACAAAATTGGTCTTATAGTGTCTCTTCTTCTTGCAAATGATATATGGGCATCCTTCCTAGTTTTCCAAATCTTTCATAAATTTATTGGTAATTAAACAATCAACAATCCATGCAATATGCAACTAATTATAATCTTGTAAATTTATATAATATGTTGTTTTCCTACCTCATGCAAAATTAATGTACCACTAATGCAATGGTAATACCACTTTAACTTCTAAGCAATCTTTATCTAATTAACTACCATGGGAATCGGTTCGAAGAATTAAGTACTAGCTTTACTATACTTATTGATATTAACATAGTCGATAATTGAAAGGTTTGACATTAGACCCTACAAAATATTTGTCGATATGATGTCTAGAGAATCTATATTCCTAGTTATCAATGAATTTTTTATAAAAAAAATAGTCTTTATCACCTAATTCAAAAAGAGATGTTATCATAACTACTTTTAACATTACATCTAGGGTAATTCAAAATGTCAACAATATCATATCATATTACGCTAGTCAAGGATTTAAAAATCACAATCACATGTTACTGTCTTTCTTGTTAATGAAAGATAATAATTGAAATAGCGGAGAGAAGTTGCCATCAATTTTTGTGAATCAATCAAAATCATCAATATATTCTAAGATCCAATACTATTAGAAAACTTAAGTTAGATCTTAACCATCTTGGTTTTATACTGAATTTTGCTTTTAGTGCTTGCTAATCATTATCCATTGAATATACCATTTTAGTATCTATTATTTATTCTATTTTTATTTGTATGTTAATCATAAAAATAATTCTAAATTCCAAAATATTTACCAAGTTTTTCTAAAACAATACAAATCTTTAGAAAGTGGAAATAAGAAATCATAATTCAAATTTAATTAACAAAAACAAATAGACTTTAATACATTAGACACTTTAATATAGAATAACGAATTCAAGGTTTTAGACAATGAAAACACTATGATTTACAATTATAAATAACAAATTCTTCATAGGGAAAATCATACTCAAGCCATGAAAAGCTAGAGAAAGACTTCACATCTATGACAAACAAAGATAGAAAAGTATAATGTTAGAAAAAATAACAATATTCTTAAATCTTTAATAAGAATTGATAGGGGTAGAAGGTTCTTTGAAAGGGAGAAACCTAAGAAAAAAGAGTCAAACTGCACAAGTATGAATTTCCAGCCTATTAACACCCTCAGCTTGAAACTAAGATGAGTATTCAACATTGAGGCTTCATCTATCTCACCAAGCATTGAGTGTTGAAAGACCATCTGGAAAATCCAATTTCTCATCTTTGGAAACCCCCATGTAGAGAAACATAGCCAAAAACATAGCCATGATGTCGGAATTAACCCTGAACCGTTGATGAGCCAACAAAAATTTCCTCCCTAGAATTCGCTTGGTTGCCCAGAGAACCAAAGGGTGACTCAAAACCACAATTCCCTTTAGTCGCTTGTCTATAATTTTTCCATGGAAGGCCTGCTGCTACTTGGTGGAGTTCAAGAATATCGGAGTGTCCATTGCATGCAAACAACAAAATATATAAAATGAAAACAAAATTTGATTTCATCTTGACCACCAACACCTATTATAAGAATCTTTCCTTACCAAGTTATGATGTCTACATCGAGAATCATATCATCTAAATCACCCTTGTAGATCCATGGATAACCTGGAGTGATATAGCCACAACTGTCGCCACACATCCATGTCCTCACATGCTAGATTTTAATTACCAATTTCAGTGTGCCATCCTTTCCAATGTTAGATATCTTGCATTCATACCCGTGGAGTACCCTTTTCATGTGTCATCGCACCTGCCAATTGTATTCACCTTAATGATCTTGTACCATCAATCCCATTTTATGCCAGTCTGGAATCCACTTAGACTCAAACCCTTTCAGATGTCACCTTTTCTAGGCCATCTACCACATCATTTCCCTCCCGATACACATGGCTGACCTTGTATGCTTCAAACTTGGCCATTAAATCTCTTATAGGCGACAACAAATGACAGAGTTTCCAATTTCATGTATGATTTAGTCAGATGGAATTTACTATTATAAGTGAGTCTCCTTCAAAGTGTATTCGTTTAGCTCCTATTTTCAATCCCATTTGTAGGCCAATCATGGCCGCTCTAAAATTCACTTCATTATTTGTGCATTTCCCAAGGTAGATTGATTTGTCAGTAATAGTTTTGACATTTTTATCACATTCAACACACCCAACACCACTCGGTCCAAGATTTCCTTTAGAGGCCCCATCAAAGTTGATTTTGATCCACCCATCTTCTGGAGCCAACCAATTTACATCTGATCTTTTCTTTTTCTTTTGTTTGCAATCCCTTGACCCACATAAAGGGGTATTTTTAAGCTAGTAAATACTTTTGCTATCCTATCATCCTAGTTCATGTATACTTTGTTTGATTTGCTCCTAGAAGCTTCATTATCTAATTCTAAAATTACTCCCTCAATTTTCACACAAAGTCTATCTTCCTCCATCTATTTGCTTTGAAAAATCCTTTTGTTCCTCTCTTTCCACATTTCCCATATGATTGAGGAAGGCGTCACCACCCATAAACTATCAAAGACAACTTTCTTGTAGCAGAGTGGCCACATGTTAAACCATTCCACTAATTCTAAAGGGATTATGCGTTGTAGATTTAACTTGTTTATAAAGAATTTCCAACATTTATTTGCATATGGACAAGTCGGGAATGTGATCCATTATTTCATTGTTGTGTTTACATAGCACACACCTCCCTGGACCTTGAATCCCAAGGGTAGCCGGTCTATCCTTCATGAATATTCTTTTCTGGATTGCCAACCATGAGAAAACTCCTACCTTTGGGAGACAAATTTTGTCCCATCTGAGCTTGCTAGGTGAATTTTTCCTAGCTATAACAAGCTCCTTTATTTTGTATCTGAATTTGAGTTTGTATACCCCATTGCTGGAGCCACACCATCTTAGGAGGTCATCTTCATTGGAGGGAGAAAATATACTGTTCTTTAGTACCTCCGCTGGTGCCACTTTTCTGAGCTTGAGGTGCTTCTATGTATTAGAGCGAGTTCCATTCCACTGCCATACCCCATCCTTGTACAAAGCTTTGCCATAATTATTGACTTTGGTGCCCCAGACACAAGTGGTTTTTTCTTTTAGTTCCTCTAAATTTGGCAAGCTATCTAATGACATTGAGCCTCCCCATGAGTCACTCCAAAACAAGGCACTCTTATCATTTTTGATTTCCCATGTGACATGCTTAGAGATGATGTCTTTGCACTCCATAATATAATTCCATATTACAAACCCCCTAGGTGGGTCCACATTAGTCAATATTCGTGTGGGTCTGTCCGTATCCAGGTATTTCCTTATGAGAATCTTAACCCATTTTTGCTCCCTCTTGCATACATATCCCAAACTAACTTGGCCCCCATGGAAAGGTTCATTATTATCAATTGCTTGATGCCTACTCCACCAACATCCTTTGGGGTGCATACTTTGTCCCATTCCACCAATGGGAATTTTTGCTATTCCCTGGTTCTACTCCAAAAAAACTTCTTGAAGATTTGGTTGAGATCCTCTTCCACTAATTTTGGGATTCTTAGGTAGGCCATGGAGTATACTGGAATGACAAAGAGAACCACCTTTACCAATAATAGCCTTCCAATCGAGGAGATCCACTTTCCTTTCTAGGTGCCTAGCTTGTTCTTGCAACTGTTTACCAAATTTTCCCAATAGCATTTCTTGTTGACCCCCCCAAATAGCGGTGTCACCAAAAACCTACCCGGGAAGTTGGCCATTCTCAGATTTAAAATCCTTGCCAACTCTCTTTGTAGGCTTGGTTGGGTGTTGAGGAAAAAACCTCCAACTTTCTCCAATTAATGCTTTGACCAGACGCCAAGCAATACTCATCAAGAAATTTTTTGATTGTCCTCGCCTATTTTCTACCGGTGGCCCCAAACAACATGGTGTCATCAAAAAATTGTTGATGGGTGATTGCATCCAATCCATTAGCCACTAAGACTCGCAACCACCTCCATTCTCTTCTTAGTGAATTGATTCCCCTGCCCAAGACTTCTACCATAATGATGAAGAGGAAAGGAGAGAGAGGATCACCTTGCCTCAATCCCCTAGTTGATGAGAAAAATCCATGTGTTGCTCCATTGACCAGAATTGAGAATTTTGCAGTTGATATGCAACCATAGACCCGCCTAACCCAACTTGCCTCAAACCCAAATTTCCTCAATAATTCCAATAGGAATTGCCTATCCACTAGATCATATGCTTTTAAGATGTCTAACTTGAGGATCATGCTGGCTTCTCTTGCCTTTCTTGTCGAGTGGATTGTTTCATGGGCAATAATGATTCCTTCAACAATTGATCTTCTAGGGAAAACCCACTCCACTCTTTTAAAATGATTCCTTTTAGTATAGTCTTAAGCCTTTTAGTAATGATCTTGGTTACCACTTTGTAGACTATGTTGCATAGTGCTATTTGTCTAAAATCACTCATGGTTTGTGGATTCTTTTTATTGGGGATTAGGGAAAGGAATGTGTGGTTGAGTGCTCCTAACATTATCATCTTCTTTTTTTATTCTTCCACAACTAGTGTCATGTCATCCCCAACTATGTCCCAAAATTTTTGAAAGAAGCCCGTAAGGAAACCATCTAAACTAGGAGATTCATCTGGGTTTACCTGAAATGTAGCCATTCTTACTTCCTCCTTATTGATTTTTCTATACATGACCTCATTCTGTTATGGATTGATTATTCTTGGGATGTGGCTGAGAAGCTTGCCCCTTACTTCCATGTGCTCTAGTGCTTCTCTGTTTATAATTGCTTCAAAGAATCTTATTGCTTCATTATTCACTTTTTCCAGAGATCGTGTCATTGTCCCATCTTCCCTTTTGATCTTTGTGATTTGTTTCAACTTCAATTTGCAATAACCATTTTGTGAAAGTACTTGGTGTTTCTATCTCCCTCCTTCAGCCAAGTCTCCCTAGACTTTTGCAACCAAAAGCATTCCTCTCTCTTTAAGACTTCCACAAGTTCCTCTTTTAGAGATTTTTCATTATCAAAATCCTCAATTCCCATTCCTTTCTCAATGACATGTTCATTTAGTGTTGTCAGAGCCTACTCTATCCTTTCTTTTTCCTTGAATATGTCCTTGAAATGCAACCTATTCCATTCTTTCAGTTTGTTTTTCAAATAGTTTAGTTTCTTGCTGATTTTGAAAAGATGGGAATGGTTCCCCACCTTGATCTCCTCCCACCATGTTGCAATTAAGTGGTAATATGTCATCCCTAAGCACATGTTTTCAAATTTGAACGGGTTTCCTTTAGGTGGCACATCTGGTTGTAGAGACAACTGATATGGGAAATGGTCTAACCCAATGTAAGGCAATATCATCACTTCCCACAAATCATTTTACCTTTCCCATTCCCCAAACAATAGAAACCGATATAGTCTCTCAACAATATTGGTAAACCGTTTTCTTCTATTTGACCATGTGTACACCCCATTCTTGGCATGTAGATCCCTTACTTGGTTGTTAACTGTAAACTCCTAGAAGTCCCATTGGACATTTGTGAGCTGACCTATTCCCCCACACTTCTCTTCATTGGTTAGAGTGGCATTGAAATATCTAGCTATGATCACTCTTTCCCCATTTAAGATTGCAAGCTGCCTGTTGGAGATCTGCTACCACAAGAGTCTCTTATCTGTTGTTGATATAGGCCCATACACATTCACAACAACAAATTGTTCATTCCTTTGTAGTGATTTACATCTTAGCACCTACCAGTTCTCATGCTCACTAATTACCTCCCCAAAAATTGCTAATGGGTTCTAGATGATACCTAGCCCTCCCGAGGCTCCTTCTGCACTAATAAAGTGCCCTTTCCATTGCCTCTAGCTTCCTAACCTCCTATCACCTTCTACGTTGCTTAATTTGGTCTCTTGCAACAAAAATATATCTACCCTAGATTGGTCAATTTGGTGCTTGATTAGATGCCATTTATCAGGGGAATTAATGCCCCTGACATTCCAAGTTATAGCCCTCATTACACCTGGGGAATGATTACATCCTTCCCCGACGTTAATTTCATTTATCTTACAACATTGGCTGCAATTTCCAAAATTTCCTTGTTTGTTTTAGGTCCTCTTTTGCCATTTTTCTTGATGTTTGTTTTTTAATGTTTGAGTACGATTGCTCCAACATCCTCTCTTCTAGCATCTCTCCTTCCCCTGCCTCCCCTTCCTCTTGAGATTCTGCCTCCAGCTCACTTTCTTTCATTTCATCCTATAGGGTTGCCAACTTGGGTTCCCTAGGTTCATTCACATATTCCTTTACCTCATTTTTCCCCTCTTCCTCCCAATTACCTACCTTTAAGTCTTCCTCATTATCACCATCAGTTTCTTCAATAGGGGTTGTTCCTGCATCTTTCTTTTAATTCAGAGGCATCTCTACCTCCATGGGTGAGGAGGGTTGATCCTTTCCCTCACATAGCAACTTTATTCCACATACCTCCTTTGTTGTTAAACTTGTGACCCCATCATCCCATACCTCTTTTCCTTTATTTTGCCTCTCCCCCCAATTAAGGCATCTATTGGATCCTCAGATCCCCCATTGCCCATTTATCCAACAAGACTTATTGTCTTATCCATTCCTACCGAACTTCCTTGGTCATGTTCCTCGACATATTCATTGGAATTGTTGACATTCAACCTTCTATTACACTCTAGTGTTCCATGATCTTTGGACTTACATACTAGACACAATTTTAGATGATCCTCCCTCTCCACCTTTTGTTCCATATTCCACCTTCCAAATAGATTTCCACTTTTGGAGGGAGGTTTTGATGGGGGACTAGTCCTACACATATTCTGGTATAGGTGCCCAAGCATCTATATTATATATCTTTTTCCATTGATATGAGGGAGCCTAAACTTTCTCCAATTTCCACTAATGTGCCATCATCCCAATACTTCCCGATATTTAGTCGAGAGGTTGTATAGGCACACCCATATCAAAACTTCCAAGAATTATAATTCCATGGATCAAATTTGGGGTACCATTCAATTAGGTGTACCCCTGATGCACCCATATAGTGCGGCCCGCTGCTAAGGGCATTCCATTTCCCTTCTTTGGATGGGAATTCTATTAGAAAAAATTCGTTTGACAATACCCTAATATGAATTTGGTTTCCCCATTTATTTTGGCACCACTTTCCCATTTTCTCAATTGAACACCAACCCCCCCATTTGAGAAACATCCCCTTTTCCTTAAGCCTATCAACAACATTTTTTACCCATGTCTTATCTACTTTACCAGAATTCTTCAATAGATTTGGGTTGGGTAACTTACCAATCAAGTTCAGATACTAATGTGAGGGGCCTTCATCCGTGATCACCTTCTCTTTTCCCTTCCATGGTCTTCTCATGCGTTCTTTGTTTCTATTCGTTTTATCCCACAATTTGGTTGAGGTATCCACCCTTGGCTTCCAATTTTCCTAGAACTACCCACACAAATTCCTCGTCGAGCTATTCCTGCTCACATTTCCTCACTTGCTGATATTTGGATTTCATCCAGCTCTCCATCGGTCCATTCCCCTTTCTCCATCTCTTGCTTTCCATCCTTGTGGGAGAATCCATGAGAGCAAATGCCTCTTCTGCCATCCCCTTTATCTGCAATTTGGCTTCCAAACTTGGCGATTCTTGCTATAATATTTTCTTCTGTACTCAAGATGGCATTTGTCCACCCATCGACCACCTTTAAACACCCATTGTGTCCTGCAAACTCTTTCATCCACCCTCCTCACACCTGCACCATCTCCTGTCGATTGTCTATCCTTCTCGAAATCATCCCACTCTTGCCCATTAAAATCGCCTGCTTTTCTTCGGTCCTCTTCGCTCATTTTTGCCTTTTTTTATGTGTAACCATAGATTGCTCTTTTTAATATATTTCTTATATTATTATAGTATATAGATTAAGCAATTTATTTTAAAACTATTTACATTCTATAATTTATTAACAAAATAGCCTCCATTATTTATTTATTTCACCAAACATTCAATACTCAGAAGGCATATTTTTATTTTTTCTTAATAATTTAACTTTATTGATTTAATAGTTAAATTATGTCAAGAAATGAGATGTGATAGAATTGTAGTAGATATATTGGAAAATTCCTCCCAATATATGTAAGGATTTTCATGGAACTAGATCTACAAAAATCCTTGCCTTGAATGTTGGAGAAATTGAATTGGTTCAAGCTTTAGATTGTAAGAGCTTAACTTTCATATGTAGAGGATTAATGAATTTGGTAATCTAATTTAGGAATTTCCCACTCTTCAAGAAGTGATTGATATGGAAAAGAAGGAAAAAGGAAAGAATAAAGATAATGATATTTTTGTGAATCCCAAGAAGAAACAAACTACTAGCAATAAATTCTAGAGATAAAAAGTAATAAAAGTATCTGGCAAGGGGTTAAGACAAGGAAGAAATAGTCAAGGAAACTTAGTTCCGATTCAAGGGAGGGAAGAATGAGGATTGAATGATTGAAGAGTACCATTTAAAAGGAGACTTGGAAAATCTCTTAGAGAATATAATGGAAACCTAAACACCTTTAAGCCCTCATAAGGAGCAATAAAAATTGGGAGGATTAAGCTCTTAGAAAAAGGAAACAAAATAATTCTACTTGGCAAATACAAAATCTTTGAGAAATATGACAAGAGAGTAGGAAGGTCAAATAGGTTTGATTCCTTATGTTGGAACACTATTAACTACTCAATATTCTTAACAATTCCTTAGAATCTCATTGAATAATTTACCTCTAACCTTCAAGGATTTCTCAAGTATTAAGGCTTACAAGCTTTTATGATCAAAATTGTTAAATGAATAGGCCCAACAATGAGAGAAGGCCATTTTATCCATTTACATTGAGATCTAAAAGGCTTGAGAGGGTGTTCCTTTTATATTACATGAATGCAAATAGTAATCGTCATAAATATAATAGGCAAACAAACTTTTAAAGAAATTCTCATTTGCGATTAATGATCATTCATAAGACTTTGAAATGATTTGGGGAATTTTGATAAAAATATTTTAAAATTATTTATGAATGAATTAAATTTTTTAAAGACACACAAATGGACCCAATTTTTCTATCAATAACCCTCAATGTGTTGATTCATAATGGAGTTTAAATAGATTTTGAAATATTCAAAAAATGAAGCATCCATTTAAATACAAAGGTAGAGGTGTTCAAAGTATAATCATCACATTTGTTTCCCCCATACCACTAAGAGAACTATGGATAAACAAATTTAAAAATAGTTCAACTTCACATAATTTTTTATTGAAAATATAAAGCAAGTAATTAGAACCAAAAATAATTGATGTCTTGTGTCCTATGTAGTAGAGTTAGAAAATTAAATAATTAGAGTACCACATATATAACCTATAGTTTCAAATAGGCTTATTGTATGAAGCTTTTTCTTTAAAAGCTCAAGAGACCTCAATCACATTTATATCCGTTTTGAATCATAGATAACCTCAATTTATAACTAAAAGACAAGTCTCATCTCACTTGAATGATTGGAACTTGTCACTTAGTGTTGTAAGGAAGCTAAGGTAGCGAAACAACTTCCTACACTAATCTTGAAAGGAGAATAATACAAAAAATTTATAGATCTTTAACAATTACATAAACTTAAACATTAATAAACATAAATATCATGCATACCACAACACAATGATTTACGTAGGGAAAACCCTTTCAGGAGAAAAACCCCACACTCTAAAATATGCTCAATATATTATTCAAAAATCACAAATATTATAATATACTTGTAGAGAAAGCTTCTCACAAGAGTATCGCCAACCAAAGATCTAGAGGCAACACGATTGCTATCGGACTCTCAAAACACATCACACTATACAGCCGTAATACAACACCCTCATAAAAATGGTTTCCTTCTAGGGAAAGTCAAGCTAATAAAATATCAACCGTCAGATCTCAGACCTAATGATGAAAAATCTAGATTTACAATCATAAAATATAAATACAATTTTCCTTTCAGGGGCATTGCCCCCAAGCTCCCACTAGGGCATGCTACCCCTAGACCCCCAACTGGAGGGGTGATCCCCTCAGACCCCTCATGGGGGGGAAACCCCCATGCCCCTCGCCGCAGACGTATCAACAATACCTTATGTAATTGGAAGGTTGAGACACATTTTCCCCTCAAGTGTTACAATCCTTCAAAATATGGTTATATTTGCAAATACTTCCTAATTTTTATAAAAATAAAAGAGTGGGAAATTAAATTTAATGTTGGAGATTATAAATTCCCAAAATCATACAAGTATACCTAGGAGGTCAATGATGATTTGATGATTGAGAACACAACATATGTGACATGAATGAGCTTCTCTTAACTTGTCCAAACTTGATGGAGTAATCAAGTTAGTCCATAGGACCATCCCCTACCTTCTTTCCATGTTTAATTACCTTTTTCTATTATTTTTGGCTTGGTTGTCTTCAAAAACTAGTTTTTTATCCTTTAAGTTATGAAATCACCTTTTTTAACATTGAATTTCCTTAGGAATTCACCAATTGCTTTGTTGATTCGGTAAATCACTCCAATTATTTGTCTCTAGTAAAAGGGATGATATACTAGAAAAATCCAACCCATGTGATTTATTTGATTATGGTATATTACCTAACTATTTTAATATTAGGTTTTATTCGCACTTGAATACTTAAGCTTACTTAGGAATTTTTGTGTCTCATGTCATATGATTAAGATACTTGTCATAATCTTAGTATGTCCCAGGGTTTCATCCTTGTCTTTATAACTATGATTTTTTCATTGCATATTAAATAAATTCCATTTTGCATCTAACAAATTATGTGGTTTCATAACATTTTCATTACTTCTCTCTCGTGTGGAAGGTTATTTTGGTTGTATGTGAAATGGAGTTGATCAACAACTCTTACATGGTATCAAATTTCTAAATCTAGAATTCCCTTCCCTTATTTTGAATATTTTTGGCCAAGATATTTCATATGATGCATCCTAGTGCCAAACGAATCTCATGGTTGAGATTTGAAGGCCTACAAACCTATAAAACCATATAAGGCATGATAGGGTTTGGAGCCATAAATTTTGGAGCTATTTGGGAGTTCATTTTTTTTTCTAAAAAAATCATACGATCATACAATTCTATATATGTTTTTATAGTCATCACATTACCATTGTTGGATTAAGCTACCATTATTACACAAAAAT